>VYXC01007100.1:0-23355 GCA_013397175.1 Platysteira castanea
GGGGGATCAAAGGCTGTGGGGGTGGGGGGGGGTCTCGCCAGCCCCCGCTGCCTGCCACAACAAAGAGCCAGACACAACAAAAGCAGCATATGGCCAGAGCCGCGCGGGGCTGTAAATTAAACATAAAGGGAAGATTAGATAATTAATGAGCGCTCCCGGGCCGGCCCCGGGGGAAGGGGAGGGGGCGCTGCCTGCTGCGGGGAGCCCCGAGCCCCCCGCCCAGCCCCGGCGGGGAGGGGGCCGGGGGGCACCTGTTGGGAGGGAGGATGGGCAGCGGCCGGGCCAGCCTCGCCAGCTGCTCCGGGGCGCAGCCTAAGAGGATTAGCGGGGGCATCCCGCCCCCGGCAAAAGGGCTTGAAGCGGCAGGGCTGGGGGTGGGGGTCCCTCGAACCCCCCCACGTGCGGTGTCGCCTCTGCCCCAGCCTCGGGCAGCTTCCCGGGGGGGTTGGGCTCGCATCCCGCATCCCTGCATCCCTCCCCGGGCAGCATCCCGCGGGGGGTGGGCTCGCATCCTGCATTCCTCTGCCTCCAAGAGCAGGACCCACAGCCACGCAGGGGTTCCGGCGCAGCTCAGCGCGTTCCCCCTGCCCGCGTTCCCACTCCCACGCAGGGAAAGCGGCTCCTGCCCTGCCAGGAGCACAGAGCCCTTTGGAATGCCCCAAATCCACCCTTCTAGGCAGAAAAGGGGAAACTGAGGCAGAAAAGGGGGAAGCGGGAAGAAGGGGGGACACTGAGGTAGGAGAGGGACGCTGAGACAGGAGGGGGGGAAACTGAGGCAGAGGGACACAGAGGAAAGAGAGGAGAAGCTGAGGCAGGAGGGGGTGAGTCCATGCGGGTGTCTCAGGTCTGCGTGGGGGCAGGTTGGGGCTGTCCCCAGCCAGCCCTGGGGACATCACTGCCCTGGGACATCAGCACCGGCATGTCCTGGCGGGCTGGCTGCCCCCGGCGGGCGGGAGGAGGGGGTACCCCGGGAAGGGGGTGCCAGAAAGAGCGTTAGGCTCGGCCCCGGCCAGGGGAAGGAGTTAATCCCATTATTGGCAGGCTCACAGATGGCGGCTGCACTGTTCTCCTGCTTAGCAGATTGAACAGATCAGGCAGGAGGGAGGGAAGGAGGTGGGGGGATCTCCCCGCCCAACACCCACAGAACAGGGGTGTGAGGGGCCGGGAACACCCTCTCCACCCCGTAAGAGGCTGAGAGCACCCAGGGGTGCCGCCCCGCTCCCCACTGCACCCCTCGCCAACATAAATCCTTCTGCTCTGCCCTGGACAAGGGGTGGCAGACACAGCAGGGGACTCGGGGACATCCCTGCTGTCCCCACGCCAAACCTGCCACCCCCCAGATTCTCCGGGAGGTCAAGGGCCAGGTCCCGTTTCCCTGGCTCGGGCAGATTTGAGCAGCTGCTCCCAGGGCATCAGCAGCCAGGGCTGGAGCCCGGGATTAGGGAGTGTGGGAAAGGGCTGGCAGGAAGCCAGGGACAGAGAGGCTGGAACGTCCTGAGCAGGGAGGACAACCGAAAAGGGAGGGAGGGAGGGGGAGAAGGATGAGGAAGGAGGGAGGGAAGAGCAGGAGCCAGCAGCTCCTCACCCCGTGACACCAGCGTGGAACCACAAGGCTCCATCCCAGCGCCTCCATCCCTGCCACGAGCTCACCAGGGCTCAGCCACCTCCACCCCACAGCCGTTCCCCACCGCAGGAGACCCCGGATAACCCCGGCTGCCAGGTCCGGGTGGCTCCCAGCCCAGTCCCAGCGGGCAGGATGAGGCCACCTCCGAAGCAAAGGTGCCTGCTTGCCTTTTGGAAAACAGCTGGAAAAAGCCACACCTTTGAATCTGAGGGGTGAGCAGCGGAGCCCAGCCTGGCACCCCACAAAATAACCCCTGCAGCAGCCCCACACACCCGTCCCATCCCAATAGGAGGGCACCCCCAGCACGGGGAGGGCACACGGTGAGACATCCCCTTGCAGAAGGCACTGAGCCACCGTGCCAGGGGGTGCCAAGGCAATGGGAGAGTGGGAATCTGGGTGGAAAAGGTGGGGGATGCAACCCCACAGGGCTGGGGGCCCCTCCAGCACACCGATATGCCATGGAAGAAGGGTTGGGGGGCCACAGCACCCCCAAACTTCCACCATGGGCAGGGAATTGGGATGTACCCGCTCCCAGGCCCCACTGCTCAGGGCTGGTGCCCCCATGCCAGTCCCTACCCTCTCCTTTGGGGTCACTGCAGGTTTGGGGGTGCACTGGAGCAAGCTCAGCCCCAGCATCCCAGCACAGCTCAGCTCAGTGGCACCGAGGGAATCCCAGCCAGAGACAGACCCCCAGCAGGAGGGGACAGCCCCAGAGCCCTGGGGACACCAGCGGGTACCGAGGGAAGCAGCAAAGCCCTGGTGGCACCTTGTCCATGCTACAGCACGGGACGGAGCCCAGGGCAAGGCCCCATGGGGTGAGGGCTGGCAGGAGGCTGGGCAGGCTGCTCCTCAGCCCTTCATGCCTCAGTTTCCCCAGCCGTGCCTCGGTTTCCCCCGGCATTCCGGCTGCAGGCAGGATCACCACGGGCAGTCCCTGCCCAGCCCCACGGCTCACCCGGCCCGCTGGCAGCACGGTGAAGGCTCTGCTTCCAAACCTGCCCTGCCAGCAGCTCTGGCACAGCTCCCAGGGACCCTCCTCAGCCCCCGGCACAGGGGAGTTGGTGCTTGGTGGCCGCACGGCGAGTGTCCCTCTCTACCTTGCTCCAGACACCAGCCAGCTCGGGAACATGTTTGTGCCTCAAGAGCCCGGTCAAAGCCCTGGTAAACCCACTCTGGGACATCCCCAGCTCCCTACTCCCCCCCAGCCCAGCACAGAGCTCCCCAAACCTCAGCATCCTCCCTCTGGAAGCTCAGCCCAACCCTGCTGCTCCCACAAAGTGGCTGGGTGCCGAGCTGTGGGGATGCTCAGCCATCCCTAGGTTTTTTGGGGGGGATCCCCCCCATTCCCAGCCAGCTATTCCCATCCACTCGAGATCTGAGGATCCATCAGCTGGGAGCAGACAGGTTGGGGCTGGGAGCTGCCTCCCGTGGCAGCNGGGAGGATATTCCTCAGCCTTTGGGTGCCGGGATGGGAGGATGGGAGGTTTAGGATCAGCTTCCCAGCACAACCCAGCGTCCTTGAGGGGGGACACACATCCCTGAACCAACCACAGCATCATTAAAAGCTGCAGCTAATTGGGNCACAAAGTGGCTGGGTGCCGAGCTGTGGGGATGCTCAGCCATCCCTAGGTTTTTTGGGGGGGATCCCCCCCATTCCCAGCCAGTTATTCCCATCCACTCGAGATCTGAGGATCCATCAGCTGGGAGCAGACAGGTTGGGGCTGGGAGCTGCCTCCCGTGGCAGCCCAGACAGGCTCCCAGGGGACTAATACCGGCATGTAAATATTAGATACTTCTGTCTCCTCCGAGGCCAATTACACAAATCGTGGCAGCTCCCGCAGGACTCTCCGCTCCTACTTACTGTATCATCATTAACAGCTTATTAGAGAACAGCTGCTCCGAGAGGGGGAAACAAAAAAAGGAGAAGCCAGCAGGAGAGGCGGGAAGGAGACAGGCACGGAGGAGGATGGGGAAGCGTGACCTCCGCCCTGCCCCGGCACTCAGGGACACCAGGGACATCGTCCCCAGGGTGGCACGGGTGTGCTCAGCCCTCTCTGCAAACCCAGCAGCGGGACCGGTCTGGAATCCGTGGTGGGAGCTGCTGTGGGGTTCCCTGGAGGTGCTGGGAAGGGGGCAGAGGGATGGGCGTTGCTGGTGTTGAAGCAGGAGGTGGCTCAGGACAGGAGTGAGGTGGCTCCAGGGAAAGCAGGAGCTGGAGTGAAGTCACCAAAGCAGCCTGGCACCTCTTAACCAGGGGCATATTTGGGGCTGGGAGGCCCCTTCATGGCCTGAGGGAGGATATTCCTCAGCCTTTGGGTGCCGGGATGGGAGGATGGGAGGTTTAGGATCAGCTTCCCAGCACAACCCAGCGTCCTTGAGGGGGGACACACATCCCTGAACCAACCACAGCATCATTAAAAGCTGCAGCTAATTGGGAGCCAGACACTCCTTGCCCTCCTCCCGGCCCCTTGGGGGTGACAGCAGCCAGGTCGGGATGGCAGGGGGGTTTTTTGGGGTGCCACATCCCTCCACCCTCCCCAAGCCCTCCGAGTGCAATCAGGCACCCTCAGTCCCAGCCCCGCCACCCACCCACGTCCCCTGCGGCCACCGAGGGCACCCAGCGGGGTGGCCGCGGGTGCCTCCGGGGTGACGGCGGGGTGGCCGCGGGCAGGTGGCCGGGGCAGGTGGCCCTGCCGGGAGCCGTGTGCCCCGGAGGATGTCACGACATGCCTGTGGTGCGCTCTAGCGTCAGGCAGCATTAATGCATTGCTGGCAGCCGGCACGAGCCGCGCGGCTGGACACGGCCACGGCCACGGGGATGGACACACGGACACGGACACCTGGACGCGGATCCGCGCGGGGACGGACACCTGGAGGCACAGGCACACGGGGAAGGGCGCTGGCACAGCCACCAGAGCCCCTCGGACAGGCGACACAGCCGCCAGCTGCACCTCAGCCCAGCGTGGGGGGCTTTGCTGGGCCCGTGTCCCATACTGGGGGGACTGGGGGGGCGGCTGTCCCATGCTGGGGGGGACAAACCACCCCAGGCAGGGGCAGATGCTCCGCGGAGGGGAGGGGGAGAGGGGCTCCCCAGGGCTTTCGGGGGCCGGGGAGGCAGCAGCTTCCCGTCTGATTGCTAATTATCCTCGTTATTCCGTGTCAGACACTTTATGAAGCACCGCAGTGATTTGCTCTTTCCCTGTAATTAGGCACGTCGCAATTACCATCTAATTCAAGTTCAAGCTCCGCGTCCTCGCGACCTTCCCGGCCTCGACACCATGTCCCCGCTTGTCTCTCCGGGGCCCCCCTGATGCCACCCCTGCCCCGTGGCTGGTTCTCCAGAGGGGAGAGGGGCACTGAGGGGCTGGGGAGGACAAGGCACACGGCCATGCCCCCCATACCACCCCCCCCCAGCTAAATGTGACACCAAGAGCCCCACGCCAGCTTTGGGGCCCCCTCCAGGAAGGTGACAGTCCCCAACACAACGCTCCTGAGCATCCCTGAGCCCTTTGGGGTTTTGGGGTGAGGGCTGAGCCCCAGCTCACAGCCGGGCCCTGCCTGCACACAGCTCCCAGACAGCTGCCACCTCGTCCCCTGCAGTGACATTTCAGATTCTCCAGGACGTATTTAACACATCCATGTCACACCCTCGCTTCCCATTCCCACAGGGACAACAGCACCGAAACAGCAATTAAAAAAAAACCTACAAGGCTTTTTTGGGGGGAAAAAATGGAATATAAAGAGCGGAGCCTGGGTGGCTGATGGGCAGCTCTTCTATCTTCCCAGTGTGGCACTGGGATTCCCTCTCCCCGCTTGGCTCGTGCCATTTGCTCCAGGAAGAGCTACATCTCCTCCTGGAGCATCCCAAAAACGCCGCTGGTGCCGCAGCCCCGGGCTCCGCGCCGTGCCAGGCTCCGGTGGCACCAGAGCCCCCGCAGAAGGATGCCCCCCTCCTCCTCCTCTTCGCAGCAGCTAATTAATCCTTCTGCTCAGGCAGAGCTCATTAGCGCCGGTGCAGCGCGGGGCTGCCCGGCACAGCCGCCCTTCCCAGCGGAGAGCAAGGTCAGTGCCAGGGGCCAGCGGGCACCGGCGCTGCCAGTGCCACCCTCGCCCTGGCCTCTGCAGCCTGGCCCCCTTGGTGGCCTTTCCTGCAGGCTGGGGGTGTTTTTCCAAGCTTACAACACAGGGTAAAAAAAAGAAAAGGGGAAAAGAAAAAAAAAAGAGGGGTGAGGAGGTGGAGAAAAGGCTCCCCCCGAGCGTGAGCGGGAGGGAGCAGCGGCCAAGGAAAGCAGAGGAGTCAGCCAAGTGCCTCTCTCCGTGGCGGCAGGGCGCGAGTGGGCCGCCCTGCAAATGTTTTGAATTTCCAAAACAGAAGGGAGAAGCCAAGAGCTGCCGAGTTCCCCCACACGCCAAGAAGGACAAAGGGCATCCCTGGGAGGTGGAGGGGAGGGTGGGCACCCAGCACCCCCCGGCTAACCTACCCCAGATCCCCCGGGATGTGGCACAGGGGTGCTCCCAGCTTGGCTCTGATCACATCCAGGGGGAGGAAATGGGCAGTTCTGGGGGAGGGTGGACACTGGGCACGGGGCTGGTCCCACGTGGTGGCTGTGGTGGGATGTGCACCCACGGGACAGCCCGGAGCAGGGCCTGGGGTGGTTGAACATGTGGCAAAGCCCCCAGCTCCCTGTCCTGGCACAGCAGGAGCCTCCCAGCTCCCATCCTCCTGGGAACCCACCCGCTTCCGGAGCCAGAAGTGCCGGAAAAGCCCCGAAGCCGGCACGCTGGAGGCTCTCCTTGCTGCGGGAGACGCCGACACTGATCCAGAAGGAAATCCCAGTGCCCACCCCGGCTGCTGGCAGGGATGTGAGGATGCTGCATGGGTGGTCCTGCCCCTCTGACTGATCCCATCCTGCGGGGCGATGCTGTGCCCCAAAAAACAGAGCCTGCCCTGTAGGGAAGATGGGAGACGGGGCAGCACCCACGGGAATGCCGGCAGCAGAGAACCCACGCTGGTGGGGGACCCCCCACCCCTCCCTGCCCCGCAGATTATAACCTCACACAGATTATCATCTTCAATTATTAATCCCCGACAAATCCAAACCCCATCTGCTTAATCCTGCCCCCCCCAGCTTCAACCCCCTCCCAGGGGCACGGGGCGAGTGGGGCCGCCCGGATGCCAGCCCTGCTACGGGGAGGGGGTGGGAGAGAGCCACGGGGGGAGCCCCCCAGCCACGCTGGGAGCAGGCAGGGAGACAATATCGGGCCTATGCGGCCCCCTCGCCGCCAGATGTGTGTTAATAAGGCAGCTGCCCCCTAAGCTAATAAGGTCACTCACTGGCTCCAGCAAGACGAGAAAACAAGCAGGGGCTTGGCTGCGGTACAGCCTGACTTGGCACTCGCCGCACGCCGGCTTCCTGAATTCTTGCCGCTTCCAGAACAGCGCAACGGGGTGGAAAAAGCAGAGAGAAACCTCCCTCGCCACCCCCAAAAAAAGCACCCCCGCGGCCCAGCCGCCTCCAGCATCCCCCCCTCCCCGTCCCCGGGTGCTGCTGCCCGTGCCCTGCTGCCTTCACCCCAGCGCCGGGTTTGTTCCTTAGGGAAAACCTCTCGGAAGGGCTGGGAGAGGGGGGGGATTCCTGCGGATTTTCCCAGCACGGCGAGCCCCCCCCGGCCCCGCTCCCTCCCTCGCCTGCCCCCGATCATGGCGCCTACAACTCCCTTTGTTTTAATATTCTAAAGCGAGCCAGATGCCGGCTTTAATCCCCTCAGCTGGGGAGGATTTGCAAACACATTAGGAGGCAGAGCCGGCCCCTGCGCCCCAGCCCCAGCCCCACGGCGGCACCGCGCCCCATCTGCCGCCCGGGCGAGGGGATCCCGGCCCCTAATTGCCTTCTCATGTCGGGATTAGGAGCTGACAAGGTGTCCGACAACAGGGACGCGAGCATCCCCTGCCACTTGTGGCTGGGGAGCACCGGGAGGGCCCTTTGGTCTCCTCTGCGGAGTTTGGGGGGGTTTGCCCTGGTGAGGCGGTGCCAGGGGGATGGGAGCGGCACGGATGGGTCCTGGCAGGGCGGTGGATGCTCGGGAGAGGGGCAGAGGTTGGACTGCAGCTCCCGTGGAGACGGGATGAGGGATGTGTGAGTGTCCCAGCGGCGCGACCTCACAGCTGCCGGACCGGAGCGTGACCGGCTCTCCCACACCCCTCGCGGATGTGGGATATTTTGGGCAAAGCTCCGGGGGTCCTTTCCTGCAGCGTGAACAGGGGAAGGGGTTTCCATCCTGACCTCCAGCGCCGCCAGCTCCTGCTCTGCCGCTGCCTCCCTCCCCCGGGATTCAGCAAACGAGGCTGAGATTAAACAGGGAGCGGAGGCGAGAGGAGTCGGATCCCGGAGGAGCAGCTCCAGGTGCGTGCCCCGTTTGTCCGACAGCATCCAGGCCAGCTCCTCTGCATCACAGTCCCGGCTGCCCCTTTCCACAGCCAGGAGGGGGAAGTGGCCTCTCCAAAGTGGGAAGAGGCAGCAGCAGAGCCCCGGGAGCCGGAGGGTGACGGGAATGTGATGCCGGAGCAATGTCCCAACCCCGCAGCATCCCGAACAGGGAAACAGCTGCCACACGACGCCCCATAAACCCCCTCCTCACCCAAGGGCCAGCTCACAGCACGCCCTCACAGCTTTCCCAAATGCTGGGGGTTCCCTCCAGGCCCCCCAGGCCAGGCTGGACTTTGTAGGGGACCCCAAACAGCTCACAATCCTGCAGGGACCAGGCACCCCTCCACGTCCTCCCCTGCCCATCCCCGTGCTGCCTGTGCCCACAGGAGGTTCCTGCTCTGGCTTCCCCGGGGAAACAGCTCCAGGAACACACACAGAATCTATCCCGAGCTGCCCCAGACCCCATAATCGCACTGTAAAAGCAGCAGGGCTTTTTTGGAGGGTGTTTCTTTGGTGTGTTGGTGTTTTTTTTAGGAGCAGGATCTCCTCCATAGCACTTAGCAGCCAGGAGTTCCGAGGGAGCAGAGCTCAGCGCTTCAGGACAACGCCTCATTTGCCAAGAAATAATCCCGAGAATCAAAAAAAAAAGCCACAACACCAACTCAAAAAACACCCAAAAAACCCAGACTCAGAAGATAATTAACTCCACAAAGCAGCGACCCTGGGTAGCTCAAATCTTCGCTGTAACTCCCCAGCCTCTTCTCCAAGGAATGATTTCTTCCTGTCTCCAACACAGCGGCACCAGCACTCGGAGGCCTGGGGGTTTCACTGGGGTTGTGTGTGTCCCCCAAATCCCACTGGCAGATTTGCCCTTGCCCAGGAACGGTGTGGGGCCCAGCCCCACATGAGACCCCACATCTGTGAGCAGGGTTGCAGTGGGGTCACTCCTGATCCCTGTGAAGGGCTGGGATGGGGACACTGAGGATGTGGGGCTCCATTTTTGAGGGCATGGAGGGTGGGGGGAAATGGGTGCTGCTGACCCCCGACACCCACCAGCACCCCCCGACAGGGAAGGAGACGCCTTTCAGGGTGCTCCCCGCAGACAAACAGCAGGAGAATGCAGGGCAGACACCCTGGGGGCTGCATTTTCGCCCTCCCCTTCCCTCTCCCACCTTTGGGGCTGGCAGAAGGGGATGCTCCACCAGGAGCTGGCCCGAGCGAGCCTGGCAGCATCACCCCCCTGCCGGCATCACCCTCTGCCCCTTCCTGCCCTTCACCAGAGAGCAGAGCTGAGAGAAAGCAGCGCAGAGCCAGCCCTCCCCGCTGCTGCTCCCCCCGGCATCCCCCTTCCCCTCCTGACCGCAGAGAGCCAACATCTCCCCGCGCCCCTGCAGCCAGGGGATGGGAATGTGGAAGCAATTGCACTTGGCAAGGCAGCAACAGTGAGTCAAAAACAGTTGTTTGGCTTGTCAGCCACCCAGGCCCTGCAGCACTCTTGTTTTCCTTCGCCTGCCTTAACCCCTTCCAGCCCCACGCACTCCTCCCGGCAGCACCCGCAGCCCCCAGCCCCGCCGTGGAGGGGAGATGGGAGCTGGGGGGAAGGCTCATCCCACAGCCCGGCTGTCCTGCCCCCAGAAATGGGAGAACGGGCAATTCCCTGGCAGGAAAACCTGCCGGGAGAACCTGCTGTGGTGCGGGAGCTGGGATGGGGCACAGGGACATCCCGAGGCCACCGAGGATGCCCGGTGGTCCTGGAGCATCTCACCCACTCACCCCAGGAGATGCAGAGAGCTCCTGCCACAGAGAGCAAACCAGGTGGCCCCTGGCAGGCTGAGGGGACACAGCCACGTGTGCTGGGGACCCTGTGCCACCCCGGGGTGGTCAGGCCTCCCGGGCAGTGCCAGCCTGGTGGCAGGGGGTGATTGAAAGCCCTGAGCACAGCGAGCCCCATCCCACTGACAGCAGTTTAGCACACCCCAGGCTGTTCCCACCGGCTCCCCAGGCCCCTTCCCTGCCGGCCACATGGCAGCGGGGCCAGGAACACACCCAGAGCCACCACGTGTGGCAGCAGGGGCTCCTCCCCATGCCCAGGCTGCCCCTCACACCCCAGGACGGGGGTCCCACACTGCTGGGGGCTCATTCAGGCTGCCACCAACCCAGGGCAGGGAGGGGGGACACCGGGATCCATCCACCCCCTCCCCACCGTGGGGGGACAGCCATGGGGGTCAGGGTATCCCTCTGGGCACCCAGCCAGGACCCACAGCTCTCCATTGCCCCCACACTGGTCCCAGAGTGGACAGAGGCGAGGAGAGAGCCCAGGGGTGGGGGCTGTCCCTCTCTCTGCCGGGGACAACCCCCGCCGCGCCCCTCCAGCACACGGGAGCCAGGGCGAGGGGACGGCGGGGGAAGAGTTAAACCCTCTGGAGCGCAGGGAAGGGGAGGAAAAGCGGAGGGCAAGGCTGCGCCCGCCGGGAGAGACAAAGCGAGACGCAGGAGCCAAGAGATGAAGGCGAGGATGCGATAAGAGGGGGAGCGGGGTGTGCGCGCTGGAGCGAGGGAAGGGGAGGAGGAGGAGGAGAGGTGGGTGATGACCAAAGTCATTGAACATTTTTTGGCACGCCTACCCCCGAGTATCCTGGCCGTTGGCCCAGCTCGGAGCTGAACTTAAACAAACTCCTGTTGCAGCCATCTGCTTGATTTTAAAATAAATCAAACAATCTGTTGAGCCGTGGGTGATCAAATTTCCATCTGTGCGGACGCCTGCTCGCCTCCTCGGAGCCTCCGCTTGCCTCTACCAGCCAAACACTCCTGGCAGCATGTGGCCTCCCTAATTCCTCCAGGAAAGGGAGAAACCGGACCTCCCCCTGCACCCCGGCCCCCTCCCAGCCCGTCCCCGCCACCCTCCTAACTCGAACCAAGTGCTATTTTTACAGCCGCCCACCGAACAGAGACACATCCCGGGTTTAAACGGGAGGAAAACGGGGCTGCGGGGAAGATCCCAGGAGGGATTGAGCGGCTCCGCTGCTGCCCACGCTGGGGGGATTCCTCGTCCTGTCTCCGTCCATCCCACGGGTCTGAGGGGATGGGAAGGGAAAGGGCAGCAGCTGCTGGCCCCGGTGGCGGTGACTGCAGCGCCGAGGCCACGGACCGGCCAGAAATAGCAGCTGTGAGGCCAGCGCTGTGTGGCCGTCCCCAGGACGGGGACACCGGGCACACGTCACCTCCAGGTGCCCGAGGGTGCCCAGCTTGCGGCCACCCTGCCCAGCCACCCCCTCAGGCAGCCTGCCGGCCCTCAAGTGCACCCAAAATCATCTCAACCTGAGGGTTCCCCCCCTCCTCTGGGAGCAGGGAACCCAAGGGGAGGCAGCACCATTTGCATTTTGAACCAAGGTCCCCAAAGTGTTGAAAGAGGGCTGGCATCTCCCTCCTCCACCTTCTCTTTGCATCCTGCAGGACCCCTGCTCGCCTGGGGGAACAGCTCCCGTGATACCCATGGCCCCAGAGCCCCTCTGAGGGGTCAGTCCCTTGTCCAGGGCAAGGACAAACCCCTGCTGGCATCAGCTGGACCTTGCTGTCCTTCTCTGGAGCCCTTCCTTCCACTCCGAGCAGAGGGCACCGGGCACGGGGCCAGCGCAGCCAGAACTAGGGCAGCGAGGGCTGGGGAAACACAGCAAAAGGACCAAGAGATGAGCAAAGGGGGAGGAAATCGCTGTGAGTGAAGGAGAAGGAGCAGGGATGGATAGAGGATGGAGCTGGGATCAGGCTCATGGGACCCCAGCAGCTCCGCTGGGGAAGGTCAGGGCGAGAGCACTGCACGGCAAAGGGAGGAAGGACACGACACAGCAGGGTTTGCTCCTCCTCCAGGGCTACAACCACTGGGGTGACACTTCCTGAGGGTCCCCGTGGCGTGGTGGAAGCAGCAGCGAGGAAAAGGAGGTGCCCAGCACCCACCAGAGCCCTGCCAGGAGCCCGAGCCAGCGGCCGCGGAACAAACCTCGCCCGGGTGGGACGCTGCCAAGCCAAGAGCTGTCCTGGCCAGCCCGGGGCCAGCCTGGCCAAGCCATTCACTGCTGGAAAGAACGGGCAGCGGGGAGCAGGGTGGCCCCCACCCTGCTGCAGCCTCAAATGCTTCCCAGTGCCAGCTTTTGGGAGGGGCTGTCCAGCCCCAAGCGCACGGCGCGCAGCACTCGGGCTCCGGGATGCAGGATCAGCAGGATCAGCATGGGAACGGGGAGATCAGCAAGGGGAAAAGCACTGGCGTGAGGGATACAGCAGCCTGGGTGATCCCAGTGCCACAGGGGAGCAGCCCCACAGGAGAATCTGCTCCCAGGGACCCACAGCCCGGAGCTCAGGCGGTGGCTGAGATGGGGAGGTCCCTCCAAATGCTCCTCACGGAGTCGAATCCAAGCAGAGCCCTGACAGGATGCACAGCAGGGAGCAGGTTACGCAGCACAAGCAACAGCGGGAAGGGGAGAGAAAAAAAAAACACCAAAGCCCTTTTTGGAAGAGGAAAGGGCTGACAGGACCTGGCTGAGAAGCAGGAGAAAGCCCAGATTTCCCAGTTACTGTGCAGATGTTCTGGACTGAAAACAGAAGACGGCAGGAGCGAATTCATCTCCCCCTCCAGAGACGCCGCAGCCGGAGCATCTGGACTCTGTCTGCAGGCGGCAGAGCCGGCTCCCCCCATTCCCGGGGAGCCTCGCTCCAGGAACAGCCCGGACACCCCCGGGGTGCCCACTGGGGCCAGCAGGGACAGCCCGGCCCTGTCCCCATGCCAGGCTGGCCTTGGCACCGCTGCCTCCCGGGAAAACTGAAGGGGGCCTTGTCCTCGCCGTGTTTTCACTCCGGGATAACTCATGGTGCCTGCTCCGAGAGCCGGGGGGAGCGGCGGAGAGGGGAAAATGCAGCTGGTTTAGCAGTGGGGACAAGGAGACATTCATCCATCCATCCATCCATCCATCCATCCATCCATCCATCCATCCATCCATCCATCCATCCACATATATATATATATTCACACTTATTCCTGGTGGTCAGGACGATAACTGGACTCATCAGCACTTGATCATCACACGAAGAAAAGCTTCACAGCCCCTTTCCAGAAACACGCTGGAAGCAGCCCAAAGGTGACGGTGACAATTTGCTGTGTGTGCCCCACACCCTCTGTCTGTGTGTCCCTCCCTCCCCGCCGGGTCTGTCTGTCCCACCATGGCTGCAGTCCTGGCTGTCACAAGAATGTTCCCGGCTCCAAGGTCCCTCCCTGGTGTGCCCCGGGGCAGAGGTGGCTGCTGGTGGCCCCTCAGCTGACGCACTCCCTGTTTGCAAGGGAGGCAAAGCTGGGGAGGACAATTAAAACCATTTTGGAGGGTCAGCTGGGAGAACTCCCCCTGCACGGAGTTGTGGCAGAGCCCGGGCTGTGCCATGGCATGCACATCCCACAGGGATGATGCCCCCACAATAGGAATCCCCAGCCCCAAAGCAGCAGGTGCTGGGGACACGCTGGGTGACAGCATGCCAGGACACAGCCTCGAAGGGGTCACAGAGGGGTTGGGAGCCTGGGAGCAGTCCAGACTGCTGCCCTGTGGCCAGGGAAGGCAGCTGTCCATCCCCAACCAAGCGGGGGTTGCTCCTGGCTGCAGGGTGGCCACCACCCCTGTCCCCTCAGGACCTTCCCTCTCGTCCCAGCTGGGTCTCAGCCTTGTTTCAGCTCTAAAGCAGGAGACAAAAATTCACTGGGAGAAGCTGGGAGAGAGCAAAGCAGTCCCTGCAAGCCCTCCTGCCCTCTCCACATCCCTCACGGGGGGTGCCAGGACCCTCCCCATGCATTCCTGACCTAAACCGGCCCCAAAACTCAGCTGCTCACCCCTGCCAAGACCTGGCTCTCCCAGGGTACTGGGGCGGGCGATGCCATGGCCGGGTCTACCAGGAACCAACAGGAAGAGGTAGCACCAGGGCAGACAGAGATTCCCTGAGTTTGTGTGCCAGGGGTTATGGAATAACCCCCGGTAAATCCTGCAGCAGGGCCCTGTGCCACTGGGAATGGCCCATCCAGCACCAGGGGCTGGGATACGGCCACCAAAACACAGCGTCTTGGAAGTTCTCCGGATGGACGGAGCTCCTACACCTGCACCACCACAGCACGGACACCCCAGCCCCATTTTGGGATACGATGGGATGGGATGGGATGGGATGGGATGGGATGGGATGGGATGGGATGGGATGGGATGGGATGGGATGGGATGGGATGCGATGCGATGGGATGGGATGGGATGTGAGGCAGCCCGGGGCAGCCACAGGGCTCGCCCTGCCCCGGCGCAGGTCACGGCACGCTCGGCACAGGCATCTCTCCGGCAGGTTGGAGAGGGAAAGCCGGGGCAGCTGCTGCTCCAAGCACGCCAGCTCCGTGGGTAAACAGATGACTTCAGCCTCCCGAGAGCTCCTAAAGCCCGGCAGCGCTCATGCTAACATGGAAGGGGGGAGGAAAAGAAGGAAACTAAAGAGGGAGAAGCAGAGCCATACCCATGCCAGGCTACAAAGCACACCCAGGAAACGTCCCCCTTCTCCCAGCCTGGCCAAAACTCCCCCTGGAGCCATAGCCATCACCCCTGCCCTGCTGCCGAACATCCAGCAGGGAAAAGGAGTCCCGCAGCAGCCGGAGCAGCTGCACAGGGCTGTTTACCCAGCCACGGCACGGCTCGGCTCGCGTGTGCGGGGAGAGGCTGCACCAGCTGCTCATCCAGCACCAGGAGCAAACCACGACCCACCCGCAGCAGCCTGGGCTGGCACCGGGGCTCCGGCACTGTCCCCACAGCCCAGGGAGGGTGACCAGGCTGGGATGGCCGGGAGTGATGCCTCTGGCAGCGGAGCAGCCCCCAAGGCGCGGCTGGCACGCGCCGCTCTGGGCACCGAGGAGCCAAGGCACGCTCGAGGCCCNCTAAAGAGGGAGAAGCAGAGCCATACCCATGCCAGGCTACAAAGCACACCCAGGAAACGTCCCCCTTCTCCCAGCCTGGCCAAAACTCCCCCTGGAGCCACCCCCATCATCCCTGCCCTGCTGCCGAACATCCAGCAGGGAAAAGGAGTCCAGCAGCAGCCGGAGCAGCTGCACAGGGCTGTCTACCCAGCCACGGCACGGCTCGGCTCGCGTGTGCGGGGAGAGGCTGCACCAGCTGCTCATCCAGCACCAGGAGCAAACCACGACCCACCCGCAGCAGCCTGGGCTGGCACCGGGGCTCCGGCACTGTCCCCACAGCCCAGGGAGGGTGACCGGGCTGGGATGGCCGGGAGTGATGCCTCTGGCAGCGGAGCAGCCCCCAAGGCGCGGCTGGCACGCGCCGCTCTGGGCACTGAGGAGCCAAGGCACGCTCGAGGCCCCGCTGCCACCCGCCTTGGCCGAGGGGGATCCGAGGCTGTCACAGCCCTGGGATGGGGCCCGGGGGAGCCGTGCTGCTGGAAAGGCTCCCGCTGCCAGCTGCTCCCAGCGGGAGAGAGCCCGGCACGGCTGGGAGGCTGCCATGGCCAGCTGGGCTCCTGCCCCAGCTCCCAGGGATGCTCCTGCCTCACTGCCTGCCTGGATTTGTCCCCAAGGAGGGCAGAGTCCCCCTGACACACCAGAGAGATGTTTCCATGCCATCCCTTCCAGGCCAGGATGGCAGCGTGTGGCACAGGCTGTTTGCTGCAGGAGGGAACATCTGGCCAGAGGCTGTGCAGCAGCTCAGCACCAAGCAAAGGAGCCAAAGGTGCCATTGGAAGGCAAACAGAGCCCTCCCCACTCCAAAATCCAGCATGGGAATGGATCCAGGGCACCTAGTGCAGCCAGGGAGGTGTAAACAGGCTCCTGGAAACCAGCCCTGTGCCCCTGAACATCGTGGGTCCCCAAAAGCTGCTCAGGAGATGGAGACGGCTCCTTGCCACTCAAGGACGGTGACAGGGCTGTCAGGCCAGGACCCAGCTGGCATCTTGTGGGGTGGAAAGCCAACTCCTGCCATTCCTGGTGTGCTTGGAAAACCAGGCACCCGCGCTGCTGTGCAGGGAAGTCCCTCCTCGCTGGGAAGCAGCCAAAGAGCATCCCAGGCTGCCCTCTGCGACCGAGCTTCCCGGATGGCTGAGAAAGGCCAAGTGTCTGGACAAAACATCTGTCCGGCCGCAGCAGCCAGAGCCGTCCGGCTGTCCCTTTACCCCATCTCCCGACTTGGCTGCGACTCCAGAGGCTGCTGCGGATGCTCCAGCAGTTGCAAAAGCATTTTCACTTCATGGGGGGAGAGTGAAGCTGGTCCCTCTCCCCAGCGGGCCCACAGGGGGTATTTTGGGGGGTACAGCAGTGTCAGATCAGCATTTTTTGGCAGGTGCCCACTCGAGCTGCCAGTCCTGCCGTGCTGCTGCTTTTGGGAAAGGCAGGGAGAAAGCAAGGAGTGGGGAGGGCAGGGTGAAAAATAAATATATAGCAGCCAGCTGGTGAGCTGTGGAGTCAGCACGAGGGCCACAGGACGCGGCGCTCAGCGGCGCAGGAGCCCTGGAATTTCGGACAGCTGCTCCAGCAAGGTCAGCACGGCCAGCAAAGACCCCTGTGCTGCTCCCCCAGCGTGGCTGAAGGACACACAGCCCCAGGGGACAAGCCACCAGCCCAGGGGGTGGCTCTGACACGAGCGGGTGAGGATGAGGAGGGGCAGAGGGGTGAGAGCTCCCACAGAGGAAAGAACCCCTGACCTCAGTGGCAGGAAAAAGCACACGGCGCGTTTTCCCCACGTTCTTTCTTTGTTTGCCATCTGGGAACATGATCCCCAGGGAGGCCGTGCCCCGAGACATGAAGTCATATCATGATTATATTGCCACCTCCGTGCTGGGACTGAGATCTCATCCAAAAATGCCAGCCCGGGTCGGCGCTGGCTGCAGCAGCTGCTCTGCTGAAAGGCAGTGCACGCCTCACTGAAAACACCTCCCCATGCTGTAAACTAAACAGGTTTAGCCCAATAAAGTTGGCTTAAATTGGTCTGATTTTGCTCGGAAGCTGCTGGAGTTCGTGGTGGCAAAACTGGCACAAGCACAGGTAGAACCACCAAAACCAACCCCAGCTGGAAGCCAAAAGGCTGAGGTGAATTAAGACCAGCTCTGCTCCCTTATTTAAGGGATGAGGAGAAGCCAAACGCAGCCTGTGACACCCCCCTGGACCCCACACATGACACCTGGGGAGACACAGAGGTGCCACCAGCTCGGCCAAAAAAGCACCACCACCCAAAACACTGCCAGGAGCCAGAAGGTTTCTGAATTCCTTCAAAATCCATAAAAGATGCAAAGAAGGCAGAGGTGCCTGGGGCTCTTCCTACACAAATCTCTGAAGCCTCATGCTGCAGTGCACCCAAATATCCCACAGTGTGGCCTGGTGCAAGGCAGGAGGAGGGCTCAGGCCTCGCTCCCCGCCTTCTGGGTTTGCTTTCCTGGCATCCAGGAGCTTTGGCTGCCACTCAGCACCAGCGGGACAAGGTTTAGTGGAGAACACAAGAACTCTTTGATTTTTGCCCAAAGCCCTTTTGGAAAGCCAAAAGGAAAGTGCCCACCAGCAGCTGTCAGCTCGGCGCGGTGATTTGGAAACGCAGCCGTGACCTTTGGAGCTCGGAACCGGCAGAAGGGGCCAAATCCCCAGCTGAGCCAACAGCACTGCTGGCAATTAGGAAATAGAGCGAACTCAGCCCCTGCAGCCTGCCCGTGCCCTGTCAGGCACAGCCCCACACAACCAGCCCCAGGTGTGCTCGGAGGAGCGGGAATGGGGCATGGAAAACAGCTCGTGATTCCCAGAATCCGGCCTGAGGACAAGGCTGGGAGAGGCAGCGGAATCCAGCGGCTCCCGAGGAGTCAGGAGTGGCATGGCAACACCTCCACGGCACCACGCAGCACTGAAGGACTCTGAACACAGAGCCCAGGCTCGTTTAGGTTGGGAAAACCTCCAAGATCACCGAGTCCAACCATTCCCCCAGCACTGCCAAGGCCACCCCTGACCGTGTCCCCAGGTGCCACATCTCCACATCTTTTGAATCCCTCCAGGAACGGTGACTCCACCACTGCCCTGGGCAGCTGTGCCAGGGTTTGATGATGCTTTCAGTGGAGAAATTTTCCTTAATATCCACCCTGCCCCTCCCCTGGCTCAGCCTGAGGCCGTTCCCTCTGCTCCTGTCCCTGTTCCCTGGGAGCAGAGCCCGACCCCCCCTGAGCCCCCTCCTGTCAGGGACTTGTGCAGAGCCACCAGGGCCCCCCTGAGCCTCCTTTTCTCCAGGCTGAGCCCCTTCCCAGCTCCCTCAGCCTCTCCTGGGGCTCCAGACCCTGCCCCAGCTCTGCTGCCCCAGCACTGGGCCCTGGGGACAGCACTGGTGACCGGCCACCAGCAGGATGTGTCTGCATTCACCGCCACTCTCTGGGCCCAGCATCCACACAGATTTTAGCCAAGGAGCAGTGACCCACCCCAGCCAGGAGCAGCCAGCTTCTCCAGGGAAACGCTGCCAAAACCTTTCCCAAAGTCCACACAGACAACATCCAGCGCCTCCCCTCACCCACTGAGCAGGTCACCTTGTCACAGGACATTGGGTGACAAGGACCTGCCATTCATGAACCCGTGTGAGCTGGGCGTCATCACTTGGTTGTCCTGAACAGCTGTGCTGGAGTTATGGTGGGATTTGAGAGCTTTCCAGATGCCTGAAAGTATTTCCAAAAAGTTGTATTTAAAGGAAAAAATCCCAAAAACCTCAAGAGGAGTCACTTTTACAGGTACATAACTGCAGAGAGAGAGGTGGAAGGCAAAGGTGGGAAGAGCTGGAAGACAGGGGAAGCTTTTCCTGGGGAACACAGGACACTCAGAATGCCAGACAGGCTGAGGACAAGCAGCCCTTGGGCTGGGAACGCAGCACTTCACCCCCATGGAGAGGGCTGGAGGGCTTGGGGGTGGCTTCAGAAGGCACAGCCAGGGACACAGGCCACTGTCACCTCTGGGAAGCAACCAAATCTGGGCGTTTCATGGTTTATTCAAAGCCATCGCTCCCAACAGCGGCCGCCCGAGGAACCGGCTCCTCCTGGGACGGGGGCACATCCCAGTGGGATGCACAGGCAGCTTATCCCAATCAGCAGGAGGAGATATCCCACCTGCACGCCCCAGACTCAGAGCCCTGCACCAGTCAGGGCACGGATCTGCACAGCTTCCCCTCACAAGGGGCACGGCTGGGAAGAAAACCCCTTCTCACGGGGCACACCTGGGCACCGAGGGTGCCCAGCCAAAGGATGCCCGTGACGGGTGCCCTTTCCACACCCAGCACTGCCATTTTCTCCTGGAGGGGAGAACCCGAGCCCGCCCCACACATGCCAGCCACAGCAGGGTTCTGCAGAGCTCACCTCCAGGAGATCCTCCTGCAGCAGGGGGAACCTCAGGCCCAGCCACCCCTCCACAGAGCATCGCTGGTTCCACTGCTCCCCATCACTGAACCCGCAGCAGAGGCACCACCCACCCAAAATATCGCTGGCTGCTCCCTCCTGACCAGCCTCAGACCTGGGGGTCCCTCATCAGCACCTCCCCACTGTCACAGAACAGGCCTCAGCCCCACCCTGCTCTGGCTGCCCTGCTAAAAGAGGGAGATGTAGGGGTGTCTGGTGGCTTTTGGGTACTGACCTCAAGCCTTGAGCTGTTTGTGCCCACCAGGCACAGGCAGAACAGCAGCAAACCACAGCTCTGGGCGCAGGGGGTGTGAAAAAGCAAGTGTGGTCCAAAAATGAAGTTGCAGAGCTGCAAGGAGAACTGGGGAGATGATTTTAACTGCTCAGGCTCATTCCCTCCAGCCTGGTCCCATTGGAACAGGGACCTGGGTGTCACACAAGAGTGAAAGGCTCATCTGGGGTGACTTTCATCAGCAAGCGTGGCTGAACAAGGGTACAGCTAAATTAACCAAGCGCCCTACCCAAGCATTAAGCCGTGTTTTAAATAACCTTGACATCTGTGAGGTCTCAGCCTGCTGGAAAGCATGTGGAGACAGGGAGGGAAAACGCGCCAGGACCTTCTGGCCAGCCAGAGTCCCCACCAGGACACGGCAGAGCCCGGCCACGCTGTCCCCAGGCAGCTCTGCTGTGCCTCCTGCCACTCAGCCCCTTGCAGCAGCCCCTTAATTTGCTCATTAGCAAAGCTGGGAACAAGAGGAGGAACTCAGCAGTGTCCCTTCCCCGGGACACGCTCTGTGTCCTCGTGGGAGTTTGGGATTGGGGCCAGTGGGGACGAGGGCTGGCGAGCCTGAGAAATGCTGGGATGTGTGGGGGTCGCTGAGGAACCCCTCAGGAAGCACCCAGAGCACCCATCCATGCTGGAGCTGAACTGCTGGCCATATTGTCCCCCTGAGGTGGCCTGGGGACACCAAGGGGGCAGAGGCCTGGGAAACCAGCTGGGGACATGCAGATCATGCCCCTCTCAGCAGCCACACCCTGGGCTCTGCTGGGGCAGCACCCCAAAATCAGCCCTGGATCAGCACCACGGGGTGCTCGCCCAACTCCTGAGCCCTCCACGGCCACCAGCACCTCGCAAGTGCCACCAGGCCTGTGACCACGTGGGCATCACAACCCACCCAGCAACCATGAAAACGAACCACCTGCATCCACAAATGACCCGAAATTACGTCAGGACCATCCGGCTCAGGCTGACAGACCCTGGGGGAAGCCCCCCAAAGGCAACAGCTTCCAGAGGATTCCCAGCGCCGGTGCCAACCCAGCCTCCGGTGCCATCCTGGCACTCTCCAGGTGAATGCAGCTCCTGCCTGGTGGCTTTCCAAGCAGTGTCCCCCACTCAGTTCAGGAGCCAGCACAGCTGAATGGGAAATTATATTTGTAAGCAGCCAAGGGTGAGCGACGGGAGAGAAAAGGAGCGCTGTCTTGGAAGGGTTGGTTTACATTTCTAAAGAAAATGCCAGCGCCTCAGAGAGCCACGGGGTTCTGGCTACGGATGGAGCCGAAAGGCTTTGACAATGACCTCGGGGATTTGGGATGTTGGCATTTGACAGAGCCCTGCCTGCGGCCTGGTTTGCTGATACAGAGCGGTGGCTCTGGAGAGCTCCCACAAGCTGGAAATTTGGGGGTGAAAGCTGTTATTTCCCCATCCC
Organism: Platysteira castanea; assembly: GCA_013397175.1. Classification (NCBI taxonomy): domain Eukaryota; kingdom Metazoa; phylum Chordata; class Aves; order Passeriformes; genus Platysteira; species Platysteira castanea. Next base: position 21,171 of record VYXC01007100.1, read on the forward strand.
ATGAGAAAGAGAAGCTTGGGAGGAATAAACTTTTGCTCTGCCGTGTGCTTTCGAGGCGATGCCCCCAAAGCACCCTGTGTAACCCCAGGGGGAGGCACAGAGAGGAACAACTGGGGAAACTGGCAGCACCTGGGCGATGACATCAGTGACACCCTTCAGGGGGACACTGCCTGGGGGCCCTCACTGCAGGATAACCAGAGCAGCACGGGTGGGGGGCACCCAGCCCTGTGCCCACCCATCAGCCCCCCAGCTGTGGGAAGAACCGGGGTTTCTCTGAGGGAAATCCCTTGATTAGGGTGCCTTGTAAAAGTGGGGATAAGTTGGGAAGTTTCCTACAGAGGCCGTGAGCTCCTTCCAGCTTCCCAAGGATGCTCCCACGAAGGGCAGGCCAGGCAGCCCTCCCGCCCCTCCGGCACCTCTGAGCACCCTCGATGGCAAGCAGGACAGGGTTGGGATTTCCTCTGTCCTGGCTCCCACCTCCCTCATGCGAAGCTGCCAACAACACAGACACTTCTGGAACAGGACAGGTCTTGGCTCTTCCCACCTCCTGGAAGGATTTTTATCTGTTCTTTCACAACTTGACAGCTCCAAAAGTTCACTGCTAAAGGCACCCCATCCATTAGCATTCGCCCCCAGGAACCAGACCCAAAAGAAGAGCATCCATCTATGTCACCGCTCCAGCTCCTCCTGGATTCCAGAGGTGGGAAGTGCTGGGAGAGGAGGGATGGGGTCCGGGCCAGCTGCCTTACCTTGGGGAGGAGAGCCGGAGGTGCCACTGCCAGCAGCTCTGGCGGGGTCATGCTCTTGCCAGCCAGGACCACGGCCCCGCACTCGGCACAAGCGCCGATGGTCAGCTGCTTCCCATCGTCCACCAGCAGGCTGTTGGCCACGCGCAGGGTGTAGAGGAAGACGGGAAGCCTGGCCACTTGAACCGCTTTTAATCCAAGGCATCGCTTCTTCTCCTGCCGGCAGAAGAAGCAGACGAAGGTCTCCACTTTGTACTGCCGGGACCAGGCGCTGCTGGGGTGGTGGGAGTTCCTGCCCTCGTGCTGCAGCCACTGTCCCAGCAGGTCGTGGTAGCACAGGATGCAGGTGGCCACCAGCCCGGTGGAGTCGGCCGGCCTGGCCCGCGGGGCGGGCGGGTAGACCGTCAAGAAGGGGAAAAAGGGCTCCTTCTCCCCAAATCGCCCCGGCGGGTTGACGTTGAGCTGGAACTCTCTGCCAGCTCCCAACTCGGCCCCGCAGATGTAGCAGACAGAGGTGGGACCAGGCTTGATGACAGCGGGGTGGCCGGCGAGGTCACCGGCGGAGAAGACCTGGTGGTACCTCCCCAGGAAGCTCTGCACCGAGGAGATGAGCTCCTCGTTGTGACAGGCCCTGTACATGGCCCACAGGTCCTGCAGCACGCCGAAGCACTTGCGGCAGCTGCTGACCTCCCAGTGCTTGTTCAGCCCCTTGGCGCCGGGCGGGCAGGGCAGCAGGCTGAGGAAGGGGAAATGCATGGTGCTCTTCGCGTTGCCGTTGGTGATTTTGGCCGCCACCGGCCTCGCCTCCTTGCCGCACTCCTCCCCGCAGAGGTAGCAAGCCTCGGGCACCGGCGGGATGCCCGTCGCGTCCTCCTTCATCCCTCGGCGGCCCTTGGCGGGCATGGCCCCGGCGCTGAGGGGCACCACGTAGAGCCGCTGCAGCACGGGCACGTTGGCCAGCTCGAAGCTCTGCCACTGCTGCATGAGCGAGGCGAAGCAGCAGGGACACACCAGGGTGCTGCCGGTGGGAGACAGCGGCTGGGCGCCCGGCGGGGGGCTGTGCAGCCACAGGAACGGGAAGAAAGGTCCCGGCGAGGTCTTCTCCTGCTTCTGCACGTGGACGCGGTGCTGGGCACCGGGTGCCAAGGGGCTGCCGCAGATGTAGCAGGCGGTGCCCGGTGCCCAAGCGGGCCGCTCGCTGCCTTCTTCCTCCTCCTCGTCCTCCTCCTCCTCGCTGGTGATGTTGATCTCGCTGTCCGAGGAGCAGCAGGGGGGCCCCCGCTCGCTCCCCGCCGCCGGGGGGGCCCGCGCCGCGCCGCCCGCCCCCTCGGGCTCCGAGAGGGGCTCGGCGTCGGAGAGCTCGGAGAGCTCGGAGCCGGCTACCGGCCCTTCCTCCTCTTCCTCTTCCTCCTCCTCCTCCTCCTCCTCCGGGTGGCCGG
>VYXC01007100.1:23846-34344 GCA_013397175.1 Platysteira castanea
GGAGCGCAGCGGAGAGACCCCGCGGGGGAGGGACGTGGGGATTTACAAACCCACCCCCCGAAGGGGTTCGTGACCGGCCCCGCGCGGGGATCCCCGCAGCAGCCCCCGGGCGGGGCGGCCCGCACGCGCTGTCCCCTCCGCGCCCGTCGCCGGTGTCCCACCCGCCACCCCCTAACCACAGCAGGGCGTTTTGTGCGGCTCCACTCCCCCAAAGCCACCGCGTCCCGCCGGCAGGACGGATCCCCGCGAAAGCACCGGCCCTTTCCTGCCCTTTCCAGCCATTAACTCGGTGTCCCGACCACCCCCGGTAATTTATTTCCCATTTTAAAACTACTGCCGCTGTTCCAGTTCGATACCAGATTCTATTTCCCGCTCGGTCCTAAAATGCTGCATCGCTTTGCCACTCACTGGTAAATAGCTGATGTGTTCCCAGCCGGAGCTGGCGGCGTTTCAGCGGCGCATGCAATAATCCCGGTATATCCTTACCTGCCTCGCAGCCTGCGATAAGATTTAATGCTTGGAAAGCACTTTGCTGTCCTTGGACAATAGGCACCGCGGAAGCGCAAACTGTACCCAGGGCCAGCCTCAATTAAACCTGACTGATTAACCACCCGAGCGGCTCGTCAGCATGCCCACCGGCTCGGCACGGCTCTCCCGATTAAATAAATATATTAGGAGCTGGAAGGGGGATTTTTCAAACAGTCGTTTTAGGAGGAAGCCTGCTCCCGGCAGCGCTGTGGAGTTGGAGTTCATGGCAAGTCACTGCAATATCCCAGGTGCTGTCCTTGCAAATCTCCCTGAGCTTGGAGGGTGCAGAACAAAACCCAAAGAGGCAAGGTCAGCGGCTGGATGGGACACGGGGACAGAGGGACAGCAGGATGAATGCCTGAGCCACGTGCCACCACACCCAGATGATGCACAGAAGCCACATTGTCCCTTGCTCCTCATCACTCCTCGGGTCACCCCGTCTGGGTCCCCCTTGGACTGACCAACCCTTGGTGTCACCTCCCACCCAGATCGCGGGTGACAGCGTCCGGTGCTCCCCAGCAACTGGCCCTGAGATCAAACAGATTGTGTGACATCAGCTGGAGCGCGGGCAGGGGCAGGAGGGCTCTTCAGGGACCCAGATCCAGTTTCCACGCAGATGGCTCCGGCAGTAAAGAAGCAGGGGGTGGGAGGCAACACACAAAGCGGGAATACGATACCTTGGGAGAACTGGCTCTACGGGGCTTTTTCAGGGGTTTCCAGAAGACAGCAGGGCCTCGTTATATTTTATTTATTTATAGGGCTGATGTGGTGGCTGCTCTATGCAGCGAGGGCAGCGGGAGCGCCGCGTGTCGGGGTGGACGTGACTCAGATGTTCTTTAAAGATGCACACGGTCACTCGGTGTCACCCCTTTTCCTGGATGGAAAGGGGCCACTGGGCCGGATGGGATCCCCGACCCCGGGCGGCAGCACCGGATCTGGGAATGCCTCACCCCAGTTGCTCAGCTGGAGCTCCCCCGGGAGCCGTGGCCACCAGCTCAGCCCACCCTTCGAGCGCAGCCGACAGATGCTTTCCCGCCTGCTCCGCAGATGGGTGAGAAAACAACACGCTGCATTCAAAGTCCAGAGCTCAGCAGGGCCAAACCCCCCTCCCCACCCTGCCCTGAAACACCAGCCCTCCGTGCCCCTCTCCTGAGGCGCCGAGAGCCCCCGGCTCCCCCGCTCCCCCCGCACCCCACTGGGACGCGGCCTCGGAGCAGCTTCCCGGGCCTTGGCTGCGCCCGGACAGAGCAGCTCATTTATCATCCTGTGCCGCCCCGGCCCTGCAGTTGCTGTTTGCTACAGAGAAGCTGGGAGGGAGAGAAAATTTCTCAAGTCGGCCTCGGCAAGAACTGAAAACATATGCCCTGGCGGCAAACGCGTCCCCCGGGGCGCGCGGGGATCAAGGCGAGCCTAGCGCAGGATTTTCCACAGCGGCTCCCGCCGGCGCGCAGCCCTCCTGCCAGAGCTGGCGTTCCACAGCCACCCCTGGGCTGGGGTGGTGACAGCCAGGTCCCCTCCTCCGAGCCTGCACTGTGAGCACCGTGGGATGCAGGGCAGGATGGCTCCTCTCCGGCTCGGGGTGGCCGATATCCCACCGCGCCCACCTTAGAGCTCCCTGCTGGCTGCGGTGCAGAGCTGTGCCTTTGCTCAAAGGCAAGTCCCAGGGACAGATGTCCCTTGCAAGGTAGGGGACAGGCCCTGTCCTGCGTCAGGACTCAGCGCCAGCTGTGCAAGGTGCTGTACAAACAGCTGGGATTGGCTCGTGGAGTGTGTATCGGGCAGGGATTCAGGATGGATGCACGAGCAGCCTGACTGGTGCTGGATCCATCCCTGTCCCCATCCTTGCCTCATTCCCATTCCTGTCCCCCTCCTCATTTCCATCCCCATTCCTGCCTCAATTCCTCCAACCACCCCCGCTGCCAGCCCCATCCTTATCTTTATTCTTGTTGACATCCCCATCTCCATCCTTATCCTCACTCTCATCCCCATTCCTGTTTCCATTCCTGTGCCCATCCCTATCATTGTCCTTATCCTTACCCTTATCCCCCTTTTTTTTTTCCATTTCTATCCCATCTTATCCTCATCCTCTCCCTCATCCCCATTTCTATCCCTATCTCCCTCCCAAACCTCATCCTGAGCTCCATCCCCATCCTCACGCCATCCTCATGCCCATCCCCATCCCAATCCCCATCTCTATCCCTATCCCTGTCCCTTTGCCACCCCCTGTGGCCCTTGGGGCCCAGCAGCACCCATTCCACAGCACCCTGAGGAGCAGGCACGTGCTGCAGACCCCACATCCCTGGGCCCGGGAGGTTAATATGGAAATTACCAACTGCTTATTCCTTCCAGCTGTTGCTGTGAGTCATCAAGTGCCTTAAAGAGCATTTCAAACAACACAGTGCCTTCGAGACAGCGTGACTGCTGCCCCAGCCACCCCCTCTGGATAATCCTCGGCAGGGCCTGGTGTTTGAAAAGGGAATATTTCTCCAAGGAGGCAATTCCCAGCCGTGCGTGGCCGGGGAGGCAGAACAGCCGCTGCCTCCACGGCGCCTGTCCAGGCTCCCACCTCCGCCCGTGGGCTCCTGGCGTCCTGCCGGAGAGCAAAGCCAGCCAGGGAAGGGCACTGGGAAGGGCAGCCCAGCCCCGTCATCATCCCTGCTCAAAATCCAGCAGGGACATCTAAACGCCCCCACGTGCCAGCGTGGGTGACGACCCCTGCCACGCCACCTGGGGAAACTGAGGCACGGGGCAGCCACTCTGAGCTCCACGGTGTCACCTGCCCGGGGTTGCGGTGGCAGGGTGGCTGCCACGAGACGCTGGGACACTGGTCTGGGGTTCAGCGCCCTTGAACTCTGCGCTCGACAGCTGTATTTGTCTCTGCAAGCTTTTATTTCCTTTTTTTTTTTTTTAAAGGCTGATCTCTGCACTCAGTCGGTGCTGATTTTTCAGATGGGAGAGATAGGGCTGGTTCATGGAAATAGTCGGGATATGTCCCTTATCGGCTGCTCCAGCCTTTCTTTGAACTTCTGGACTGACTTCATTGATTTTTTTTCGCCGTTCCTTTCTCTGGAAAAGCCCAGGCATTTTTCTCCTGCACGCAAACCGTTCCCCGCCCAGTCCTTCTCATGGCTCTGCAGGTGAGTCAAGGATGCTCTGGGCCAAGATCGCAGCTGGTGCGAGCAGGAACATCTGCCTCTGCCCAGCGGGGAGCCTGGAATCAAAAATAATGACCCGAGGAAAGCTGTGCACAGGTGACAGGGAGCAGTGACACGGCTGGAGGGGAAGGGGACATGGCCATCCCACGCTGGAATCGCAGCCACGGACTGAGCAAGGATGCAGGGATGCTGCTGGGATGGTCCTCGCCAGGCAGGAAGGAGCAAGGTGACCCTGAGGAGAACAGGGGACCACTGAGTGCCACCAGAGCCGTGTGGGGACACTCCGAGCCTCTGCTCTGTCGAGTGCTCCCGGAGAGGCTGCAGCAAAGAAACTGCTGCTCCTGTGACAGCCAGGGGACAAAGCCGTGTGGGGACACGCTCGGTGCCTGGCACCATGGTCACAGTGGCTGCGTCCAACCAGGATCCTCAGAAGCACCCTGTGAGTCCATGAATACCAGTGGAAGATCCAGCACGCTCCATCCATGCCCCAATTCCCTCCGTGGGTGTCCGGCAGTGCTGACCTCGTGCTGCTCCTCCTGCTCAGCCCCACGGGGACCAGGCCCTGATCCCCACCATGTCCCCGTGTCCTGTGAGGCAGGAGGGAACCACGTCCCCTGCAAGGCACAAGGGCCCGGTTGCTGGCTGTGGGGTTTTTTCACAAGGTTGGGGGGGGTTTTTTTAAGAGATTTTTTTTTCTTTTCCTTTCCAGGGCGAGCAGCTCCGCAAATGCCAAGTGCTGATGCCAAAGGGCCGTGTCAACAAAGAAGAATGAGTGTGGCTGTTAGAGGCTGCTATTAAAAAAGGGTGGAGAGGAGACAGAGAGGGGGGGTGAGAAAGAGAAAGAAAAGGTTTGTCACTGTAAATAACAACAGTTTGCAGAGCAGTAAAAACCCGGGAGCAGCAGCTGGACCCCTGCAGTGCCCTTGGGAGCTGGCATCAAGCAGGGACTCTGCACCTCCGTGTCTTTGCAGCAACCCATCCCAGCAACTCGGCATCCTCTGTGGGCAGCACAAAGGGTTTTTCAAGCTCCGGGTGTTTCCCAAGGCTGCTGTGCTCCTGCTCGGCCTCCAGGCCCTGCTGCAGGGAGCCACAGCAGGGCCGAGCGTGGCATCGGCTCCCGGGTACGGGGCGGGGTCCAGGTCCTGCCCCGTGAGCGCCAGGAGCTATTTCTAGGCAAGCCCTGGCTGCTGCCGGGTGGGATGGGAGGGAAGGAACCTCTCACATGACTCCGAAGATGCAACGGGAAGACGCGGGCTCTGGTTTCAGCTTTCTATTCCCAGCCCGTTATTCACCAGTCAAAGATGGATCTGGGCAGCCACGGGAGCTGGGGCTGGAGCTGGGGCTGGAGTCAAGCACCTTCCTTCCCCTGGGAGGCAGCTGGAGCTTACAGCTCCTGCCCAGCTGAAAATCCCCCTTGGCACTGCCACCTGCCCCTGCTGGGATGTCACTCCCAAATGGATGTAGGGATGCTCCAGTAGCACCACATGGGAAAAGATGAAGCAAGCAGAGGAAGAGATAGACAAAGCCCAAATCCTACTTCAAAATCCAGAGTGAAAGCGTTTTTGAGGATAATCCACCAGTTCACTTCATTTTGACTTTTTCAAAAATATTCTTGCTTACTGTTTCGTAAGGGCACCGTGGTCTGTCCATGGTTTTATTCCCACATCACTTTTCATTCCCACCTTTCTCATGCCGCAACCACCCTCTGTGCTCATCTCAAAAGCAAGGGCAGGAAGAAGGTAACTCTCTGGAAAGGCCTGGTTTTCAAGTATTCTCCCTCCTACCCCCCGCAAAAAAAAGAAAACTTTGGTCAAAATTGAGATGTTCCCACAGAAATCGGTATTTCCCGATGGAAAAGCATTCCATCAGCAAAACGCCGACCTGCTCCGGTTACAGCCTGGTCATGGCGATGAGGCAAAGCAGCTGGGAAAGGAATTAGAAGGGAGCTGGGGAGCTGCACGGCCTCACCGCATCCCGCGGCCCCGGCGGCGCGGATCCCGCTCCTTCCCGGCGCTTCCCGCTGCTGCTGGGATGTGGATGTGCCAGGAGGAGCCCAGCTGCCAGCACAGCGCCCAGCCAGCAGCACCCTGGGATCCCGGGGATGGTTGTCACCCCGCTGCCACCAACCCTGTGGCACCCCGGGGTCGCTCAGCGGGGCGTGACCACCCACGGTCGCTGCTCCCCCAAAGCCAGCTGGGGCTGGGATGAGCCAAGGGTACCAGGTGTTCCCAAGGATGGAGCTCTGCAGGCAACCCCAGCCCGGTCTGTGCTCCTTGTTGGGAATATCCTGCTGGATTTAGCGAGCTGAGGGAGGAGATCAGTGGGACAAGGGCTGGGAGCTCAGCAGGTTCACCCCAGAGCTGGAGATCAAGGGCTCTTCCAGACCCTGGAGATCCAGGGTCTTCCATATAAAAACTGGGAGCTTGTTTGGGAGGTTCTCCCGTGCCTTCGGGTGGCCAAGCCATGGATGGGATTTAGGTTTGTTCTTTTCCAAAGGCAGATTGGAACAGATCAGGAATCGATGTCCCCTTGTGCAGCCAAAGGGTGAGGAGAGGAACTCCCGTGTTGGAAAGGTTTTTGTTGGCAATAACGGGACAGAAATCCGTGGCCGTGCAGCAGCCAGGGCAGCCCATGAAGGGTCCAGCCCCACCGTGGCAAGCATGGATGCCCGGCAAAGGTGCCACCATCCAGGTGAAGCAGGCACTCACCTCTGTCACCTCAGGGTCACCCTCCCCACGTGACAGACACATCCCTTCGGACACAGAATGAAGCTGTCACACCCGGGGAAACTGAGGCAAGGAATCTGATGGAATCTGAGCCCAGGCCTCCCAAATTCCCATAACCACCAGATCATCTTGTCCCTGTTCCAAGCCCTGTTCCCCACGTGCCCATCAAGAGGCACCACCAGCCCCAGAGCCCTCTCTCATCCCGGAGATTCCACATGGGCCAAGCATCGCCTCCTTTGCCAGCTCCTGCCTGGTCTGTCCAGTTGAGGCGTCCTGCTAATCACTTTTCTGACCAAACCTGAGTTTCCAGCAGGGATTTGCCCCTTCCAGACTCTCTCAGTGCCCCCCACACCTCCCACACCGTGGGACACAGGAGCACTGGTCATGATGGGGACACTGGACCTCTTGACCTGTGCCCAGGTTGTCTCCCGGGCAAGCAACATCCCCTTCCTGGGAGGAATTGTGCCTGTGTGCCTCTCTCTGACCTCTGCTAAACACATCCATCCCAGGGGATGCGCTGGCCTCGCTGGAGGCAGAGGAGATGAAGCCCGATCCCACCAGGAAAATAAATGTGCCTTCATCCAAGGGATTCATTCCACGCACCCCCAACCTCACATCAGGGTGCACCCCAACCCCAGTGTCCCCCCATTCCTTCCCACTCCCTCTCCTGCCCTAAATCAACACCAGCAACATGAACCCAAAACAAATTTATCTTAAAGACTTTCTAAAATGCATATAAAAAACACAGCTTCATCGGAAAGGCTTTTTTTTTTTTCTTTTCCTTTTTTTGGGGGGGGAAAGGTTTATGCCTCCTCGGAGACCTCTTCAATAAAACGCATTCTGGCTCTCCGAGCGTCTGACTGCAAATCAGGTTCCAGCCGTTCCCTTCCTGTGCCGACCTGCTGGAGTCGGCTGTTATTCTTGGCAGGGTGCCCCGAAGGAAGAAAAAAATTCCCCCCCCAAGCTCCCAGCGGCTGGGAAATGCTGATGACATGACACCTTCCAGCATTCTTCAAGGTCAAGAGGGGAGGGAGGGAAATGAAAGGGGAGAGGGGTTTTTTTTTCTGTTGTTAGCGTGGGTTATTGCTTCGCTCAGGCATTTCCCTTTGATGCTCGCTCCTTGTTACACAAGATGTTGCAGGCTCCCCGTGCCCCGGGTACGAGCTCACCCCCTTCCCTGCTTCCCAACAGCAGGGATCTGCATCCCAAAGGGCATTTTGGGACCAGCACTGCATGGGCTCAGCTGAAATCCAAGCAGGTTTTAACCTGCACATCTCAAGGAGCATCGTGTTTGCTCCGTCTCACGCTGCTCCACACAGCTTCACCCTCCAAGACACCCCCATGTCCCCAGTCATGCCATCCAGGAGCCCGGGGGACTTACTCTAAACCAAAATCTGTCTCCCTGGCATCTTCCCCCCATGGGGTTCCCCCCACAGAAAGCCCCGATACCCCTCAGCCAGCCCTGGGTGCTGCATCCAGCTGATAGGGACGGGCAGCATCCTTGGGGGTCCCCTGCCCGCAGGGCTTCTGCTCTGACAAATAAAACTTGGCACCTCTCTCCTTGAGATCCAGCAAATCTCTGCTAATCCCCCTGCTCCCGGCTGCCAAATCCTCCTCCTCCTCCCCCCAGCCAAGGTGCAGAGCTCTTCAAGGCGAGCTGCATGCAACCATTAAACCTTGCAGGGAGCAATCCCCCTCCTCGGAGCGAGGGAGCGGGCGCAGGGGACAAGTGGCAACGCTGATGTCCCTCGTGGCTGGTGACAGGGAGGCTGCTGTGCTCCTTGGAGAGGTTTTGGTTGATGCCCCACCCCTGGGCTGAGGTGCTCCTGGAGCACACGACTGCTGCTCTGCCCCTGTGGATGGATCCTTTGCTCTCCCGCTTTCCCAGACCACGCTGGAAGGAAGATCCAAAGTGATCCAAGCATTGTGACAAAGGGAAGCAAAGCAGATGCCAGCAGAAGTGTCCAGGGACAAGGGAACAAGGCAGGGACAGTCTCCTGGTCCCCTGGGAGCCCAGGGACACTGCTCACATCCCCACAAGCTGCATCACCACACCTGCGGTTCAGGATCTCCCTCGGGGGACTGTGCTGCTCCTGCTCCTTGTCTGGCTGAGCTCTCACTGTCACATCGCTCCATGAGACAGCCAAGGATCATCTTTGAGCTAAACCACCCTCACTGGATCCCACTGCTCCCTTTTTTGGGGCCAGGGAGGTGAATGAGCCTGTTGGCTGAGCTGGATCAGTTCAGGCCTAATGGGGCTCTCATCTCCTTGTTGGGTTCTCAGCCCTCCCTCGAGCCATTACCCAAACCTGGGACTACCAGGACCACAACACCTGGGCTTGCCCTGGGGCTGGCTGGGGAAGGAGCAGCAGAGAGCCCCCAGGACACCCCAGCATCCCTGCAGGTTCCCCTGGAAGCTGGTGCACGGCCGCATCCTGCTCCCAGGGCTGCCGGAGGAAATCCTGGAAGGCCATCTTACAATGCAGCCCTTCCTGTCCCCGAAGGACCGCCGAGCACGGAAAAGGCACCGCGGGCTCAGGCACCGGCCAGCCCCGGGGGGACGCGGGCCTGCCCCCCGGCACCTTGTCCAGCCCACCTGGGGCCACTTCCCGCCGGGCTCCCGGCCAGCACCGCTGCTTTGTCTTCAAAATCCAGAAACACAATGGGAGCAGCGGGGGCATTGCCCAGGAGCCCGCTGGAGCAGAGACGCGGGCACAGCCAGAGCGAGATGCTGTCACCGGAGATGCTCCTCTGCGCATCCCAGCCTCCCGACGCTGATCCCTCCGCTCCGCGCTCTGCGATCCCACCTGCACGGCGAAAGGAAGCGTCTCAATAACATCCCCGANCACAGCTAGGATGCTGCGTGTGACACCCCGGCACGGAGCGGTCCCCAAATCCCCCAGGACCAACAGAAAAGCTGGAGGTGACAGCGGCAGAGCATCAAAGCCAGGATCCTGCCTGTAAAAGGCAGCAGATACCTGTCCACAGGCCAAGTTGTGGCTCTCGGGAGCGTTCCCAGGGCAGGCAGCTCTGCTGTGCCAGAGGCTTATGCCAAGCAGCCACCCATACGGAAAGACCCACTGGGAGCCAGGGTGAAATCCCAGCCAGACCCTGCTGAGAGCACCAGAAAGAGGCACTGGAAAACTCTCCTGCTCTAATGATGATCCCAGCCTCACCAGGTCCCCTGTGACCCCAGTCATCCTGCTGAGGATGCTGCAACCGGGGGATGAAACACTGACTGCACAGTGATTAAATATTGACAGCTTTAAATTAAAATCCCCTGTTTGTACTTTTCTGCATCAGACCACATCCACTGCAAAGTTTTTGGGAGTGCAACCCTGCCCTGAAGGTTCCAGAGGACCCAGAAACAGAGCAGCAGCGCTCACAGGGAATCTTTTCCCTCACAGAAGACTCAATATTCCACAACGCAGCCAGAGTATCCATCACTCAGGAGTTTTTTTCCATGCTATTTTCTTTAGATCAAACTGCTGACTATACCTCTTTGTGAAACAACTCCTTCTGCCCAGGCTGAGGTGAGCTCAGAAGATCCCTTCCAGCTCCTCTCCGAAATCCATCAGCTCTTACAAAGGTCAGCAGCCAAAATGATGTAAAACACGATTTCCTAACCCTGCCGGTGGGAAATCACTGGAGAACAGAGGGGATGACTACGGTTTAAAAAATTTGATTGTGCTCAAAGGTTCCTTGGGTTTTTTTTTTAACTGCTTCCCCAAAGAAGTGGGAGTTGTTGTGGCCAGTAGAAATAAATTTCCTTTTCCAGAGTCACCAGAGCCTTTGCACACTGGGGAGGGACTGAGTTTCTGCTTGGGGGTACCTGGCCCGTGCTGGGAGTCCCGGANGGCCGGGGAGGCCGGGTGGCAGCGGGTCACGTCCCCGCGCCGCGGTGACAGGCTCGGCGCGGGGCTCCCGTGTTATTGTTCCCGGTTGTTTTCCAGCGGGGAGGCCGCGGGGCCAGCTGGCTGCCGCCAGCCTGGAACAGCGTGGCCTATTTTAAACCGCTTGCACAAGGAGTCAGCAGCTCCAGCTCGGATTTTTTCCGAACTTTATTTGTCCAAAGGCTCCGCAGGGAGG
>VYXC01007100.1:34758-83582 GCA_013397175.1 Platysteira castanea
GGCTGAGGTGAGCTCAGAAGATCCCTTCCAGCTCCTCTCCGAAATCCATCAGCTCTCACAGGGGTCAGCAGCCAAAATGATGTAAAACACGATTTCCTAACCCTGCCGGTGGGAAATCACTGGAGAACAGAGGGGATGACTACGGTTTAAAAAATTTGATTGTGCTCAAAGGTTCCTTGGGTTTTTTTTTTAACTGCTTCCCCAAAGAAGTGGGAGTTGTTGTGGCCAGTAGAAATAAATTTCCTTTTCCAGAGTCACCAGAGCCTTTGCACACTGGGGAGGGACTGAGTTTCTGCTTGGGGGTACCTGGCCTGTGCTGGGGGTCCCAGAGCCGGTGTTCTGTAACAGCTAAACCACCCAGCTCACAAAACCTTCAGCTTGGGCTTTAAACTCTTGGCCGGAGGCCCTTCCGAGCTTTTGAGTTTGAAGAACAGCCCAACTCTTGGAAGAAAAGGCAGGGGGGAAAAGTTATCAGCTGTTGAGTGCTAGCTGGATGGGATAGAGCCGCCGAGCCGCGCGCCGGCCGGGGGGACGGCCGGGGAGCTCCACGGATGTCACGTTGGCCCGAGGCAAGATGTTTATGGCCCTGGCTGGAAGCCCTTCTGAGGAACCCATCGCAGTGATTTACAGCGCTTCCGATGGACACGGAGCCGCTCCTCTCGCGCTGACCGGGCTGCAAAGAAAACATCTGCGATCCGTCAAAGTCAGCGAGGGCCTAAAGGAGCCTGTGTGTGTGCCCCGGGGCAGGGTGACACCAGGGCCAGCACGTCCTGCGCCCGGCACCGGGGCACGAGAGCAGCCTGTCCCGCTCCAGGACACCCAGATCCTGCCCGCTGCCCTTCCCGGGCTTCTCCCTTCAGCGCTGGAGCCCAGAGGTGCTAAAGCATGGATTAAATCAACAGGGTGCCTTTCACAGCAGAGCTGCTCGGGGAGGATGGAGCCCAGCTCTGTTTAATCCTGGCTTTACCCTGACGAGCGCAGTGGGAGCGTAACCAGCAGCTCCCGGCGCCACCAAGGCACGTCCAACACCCACAGCAGCAGCCCAGATGAGGAAGCTGCACCTCCTGGTGCTGTCCCCGGGCAGGTGCTGCCAGCAGAGGGGTCTGACCCGTGGGCAGCCCCCCGGGGCCAGCTGGGGTCCCACATGTCATTGCATGGCTTTGCCATCCATCCCAGACCGGGATGTGGGAAGCCAACGTAGCCATGGTGGCTGATTGCCCCTGGATTTGGGGAAGAGTGGGTGGGGAGGATTTAAGTCTGGACAGCAGAAGTCGTTTCCCTTTTCCCAGAGTAGAAAAGGGACCACGATCCTCCCACTCACCGCGCTGCACCCACTGAGTCACTCCGGCAGGTCTGAAAGGAGAAGAAGGGGTGATGCTGCCCTTCCTGGGACCCCAAATCCACGCTCACGCCCATCCCCACTGAGCAGGGCAGCCAGAAGAGCCACATCCCACAGCTGCCAACCCTTGCCGTGGCTCAGGGCAACAATTGCAGCCAAGCAGGGGCTGCCAAGTTGGGTTTTTTTTCCTTTTAGGAACCTAATTCCATAGGAAGAAAAGAGCTGTAGTGCGAGTGAGTGACTGGCAGCTGCCTCCTGGGAATGCTGGGCTGCCCAGGAGGAGCTGGAGAGCGCTGCTGGACTCCCTCACCCATCTCCCTCCCCTCTCAGCTGCTTCCCAGAGCAGGATGGATTAATAAACACCAGCAGCCCCTGCGTGAAGCAGGCCAGCAAGAAAACAGGGATCACTGCCCGCTCCGAGGGACTGACCTGCACAGTCCCCATCCCACAGCCCCCAGGGGGGTGTCCCAGCCCTGACACCCCCAGGCGAGGTGCAGACAGGTGGGTGAGCCCCCCCTAACCAAGCTCACACGGTTCCAGTCACACAGAGGCCATCCAGTGAGTGACTGTGAGAGGGATGAAGGCTCCCAGGGGCCCTCGGCAGCCTCCAGCACAGCATTTGAGCAGTAAATGGCTTTATTCTCTTCCCAGCACTCCCCCATTAAACACTCCATGTTTCTGCCACTGCTTGAAGCCAGCGATAAGTCGGATTGGGGAAGGTGAAGAGGGGGATGTAAAAAAAGCACCCCTGGGCATGAAATGCCAGCGAGCCCCTGCTCCCCCCTCCCAAGATTTATGAATGAAAACACGTTTCGCCTTGGCACCGCAAGTTTCCTCGATGCACGCGGGCAAGGAGGGGGGGAAATCCTGGAATTATGAGGCTCCAGCACCAATTAGGGCTGTTTACATTGACGTAAAGTCTGGGTGAAGTCCCCACCCCTGCTCCCAGCATATTTATGAAATTAGTCCTGCTGACACTGACAAATGCGGGAGGGAAAGTCCCGGAGAGCACGGATCCAGCCCGGCACTCTGTGGGGTTTTTTGAACCAGCACTGAGGTAGTTCCTATAAATATCAGCCCAGGCCCCCTCACCCCAACCAGGACAAAGGGGTTCAGCTCAAGGAACCCCCAGCATTCCCCCAAGGCCAGGATTCCCAGAGATGGAGGGGAAGGCAGGAACACAATGGAGAGAGGCTGGGATACATAGGAAAACCCTCCACGTTTTAGAATTTCCTGGATAAATGTGATCCAGGCTCCCCCTCTCCAATCCAGGGACCTCAGGCCTCTGTGACCAGCTGGGATCTGGCAAAAAGGGGATTCTCTGCCCCAATCCCTCCCTGCTTCTGCACCAGAGCAGGAGGTCCCGGGCTCCATCCATAGAAAAGAAATAGCAGCTTTAGGGCTGAAAAATCCCCGGGAAAGCCTTTACCCCTCCCTCCTCCATAAAGGGAAACCATCTGAACCTGCTCCCCACCACCCACGTGGCAGCACAGACGCAGCGCTGGGCGCCAGCACGGGCGTGTTGGAGGCGAACCTTCCCATTAGGGAGCTTGGCCAAGCCAAGACATTCCCACTAACGGCTCCTGGCACGGGAATTTGCCAGGGGCTGAGCAGGATTCGTGCACAGAGGGAGATGCCACGGCTGGTGCGTGGCAGGGGACGCGGGGTGGGAGGTGCAGGGTGCAGAGCACTGCCAGAGGCTGCCGCAGCCTCTGCAGGGGTCAGGGAGGTTGGGAAGGCTGGAAACAGCTCCAGAGGGAGGGAATAAAGGGAATAAAGGCTTATCCAGCTGGAGACTAGGAGAGGGGGTTGTGGGGCTGGTGCTGAACACATTCAGGGGTTTTGGGGAAGGGCCTGGGGCGAGCTAGCAGGAGCTGAGCTTCGGCAGCATGAAAGGTGGAGAGAGTGATTCCTGAACGCTGCCAGGCTCAAAGCGAGCCCAAATCCCACGGGAAGGAGATCCAAGCGTGGCAGCAGACGGATCAGTGCAAACCACTCTTCTTGCTGCACCCCAGCCTGGGGAGGCACCACCAGAGAGGAAGAGAAGGCGATGGAGGAGGAAGAGGAGGAGGAGGAGGAGGGGCTGGAGCAGCCCTGCTGCCCAGCGCTGCCTCCCCGCAGGGAAGCCAAGCACAGAAATGCAGGAGCAGAAGGATGAGGCCTTGGGCAGTGGGATGGAGAGGGACCAGGAGAGCTGCAGAGGAAGCATTAAGCAGGGAGAAGCAGCCCATGGAAAGAAAATTGCTTCCTTTTTTTCCCCCAGAACAGAGCTCAGTGCTAACCTGGGGAATTCCTCACAGCTCCGCAGCAGCAAAGCTGGAAGCTCAACAGGATTAAAGCCATGGATTAATTCCTTTCCCAACAAATAAATATCTCCGAGGCCATTATATGGACAGCGAGACCATCTGTGGGGACATTGATGGTGATAAAAACCATGGGCACAAGAGGAAATCTCAGCCTGTAGAGTCCTAATCCAGTCAGATCCCGAGGCAGATTTTCCCTGCTGCCATCCTGACACCCAGCCACTGGAAAACCAGAGGTTTTGCTCCATTTGATAAGGAGAGAGGAGCCTCCGAGCTGGTTTTTGCAGCCCTCGGGCACACAGTGATGGAAAAGCAGCACAAGGAGCATCGCCTCACTCTATACCACAGAGTTTTTATTTGATAATGGCTCCTAGGTTAAAAATTATTTAACACAGGCTGCAAAACAACACATTTCCCATCTGGCAAAGCCGCTCTCTTCAGCTAAAGCAGCTCCACACACGTGAGGTCTCCACCACGCCGAAGCCAAGAGCCCGCACGGGGGGGAACCACGGCAGCAGCCCCCCTTGCAGTGCCCTGATGACTTGCCAAAAAGCAGAACTTCCAGCAGTTCAACTAAAAATGGCAAATCCCCTTTCATCCCCCCGGCGTTATTTTTACCCAGTGTCCCAGCGCGGGGACGGCGCTGCCATTTCAAAGCTTAGGCTTGAGCTTAACAAGCTGGGAAAAGCTCAGCGGTGTCTGCTGAGTCTCGGGGTGAAAGCAGAGCAGAGAGAGGAGCTGCTTTAATTTCCTGATGAAATAACTCCCCGTGCTGGGCCACGGGCACCCTCCTGGGTGGACCTGCTGGGTTTGGAGCAGCCGGAGCTTTTGCTGCCGGGAAAGCTCTCAGGTGGGACTTACCTCGGGTAAAATAAAGCAGCTTTTTCAGCAGCAAAGCAGCTTCCAGCAGGGAAAACAACCCTACCCATCACCACTTCCCCGGCTTATCCACAGAGATTCCCTCCGGTGTCTGCTCTGATTCAGGATGGTGCGGGAAGAAGGAGCTCCATCCTCGTCCCGCTCACCAGGGCTAACCCTCCATCGTGGTGAGAGGAAGGAACACTCCAAAAAAGTGGGAGCAAGAGGAGTGGGATTTCAGGAGGTGGGATTTTTAGGCTGACCACATCTGCCTGAGATGGCTTTGAGCTGGGGCACTGGGTATTCCCATAACAATAAAGCCCTGGGGAGAAAAAAAATCCCTTTTGTTTCCCAGGGCAGCGGCTGGAGCAGTTCCTGTTCCAGGGATGGCATTAACGGGTTTGCTGTAGCACTAATTATGCCACAGTGGGGATGGGGGAGGGCTCAGCCCTGGTTTTATCTCTTTTTCCCTCTAAATAACTCGAAGTAAACAAGGAAGGTGCAGCAAGGAGCAGGGAAGTTGGGGCACACTTGCTCCATTAGATCCTGGTAATGATATTATTTCTATTAAAGCCTGGGATAAAAGCAGCCAGGCTGGGATCTGGATGGGAGATGGGATGGGGCTCCTCTCAGGCCATGGGGATGCTGGAAGCTGTGCCTGGGCAAGGGTGGAAGAGAAGGGGGGAAATACAAACCCCTCTCCTCAGACTCCCCTGTAGACGCTGGAAAATGGGATTTTTTCATTCTAGAGGAAAAGAATCCCAGGCTTCTCTGTCCCAACAACAGGGTTGTGCCATCCCAAGAGCTGCTGCCCCTTGCCACAAACAAAACATGGATGATTTGGCTGCCTAGCCTGGATTTCACTTCCAATCCCACTGGGAAGGGATGCTTGGCAGCCTGGGGGTGCAGAAACAAATTAACTCCGTTGCTTTAACACTGTTCCCATTAAGCGACCACAGGCACAAGATTTGCTGCTGCAAACACCATGGAAAAAATCAAGGAAGCCTCTCGTCCCATCTCCCAGACGAAGGGAAGGAAAATGAACCACGGAAAGGAGAAACCAGGGAGCTGAAAGAAGTGTCAGCAACTCAGCCCGGCTCTGTCGACACCACCCGGGATGCCCTGGGTGGTTTTGTACCGTTTGGGAAGGGGCTGGGAAGGCTCTGCCTCCAACCCTGCATGGAAAACACACCCCAAAAGCTCCCCCATCTCCATCCAGGCAGCCCCAGCCCTGCTTTTCATGCCTGGCTGGAGTTCGCAACAGCGAAGAGCCAAGAACTGGGTCAGAGCATCCATCCGTGCAGGCAGAGCTGGCGAGGCCGGGGCAGGAGGCTCAGACCTGCCCCGGCTCCAGACCACGGGTCTGGGCGTGGATATCCAGCCCGGCTCCCGGCAGGAGCGCAGCCGGAGCCGCTCGCAGACACACGAGCGGTGTCTGCGGCCGAGCCGCGCCCGCCGAGCGCTGCCAGAGCCGCACAGGGACTCCTTGTTCTGCCAGGGGCTGCGAGGCGAATCCGCAGCCAGGCCCTGCACTTTGCGCCGCTCCAGCAGCCCCTTCTCGCCCTGATCCACGTCTGGAGGCGCTGCCAGGTCCGGGGAGAGCCGCAGATGCTCCAGCAGGGAGCCAGGACACGCACGGCTCCCACTGAGCGTCCTCAGGGCAGGGCTGGCCTGGCACACCCGTGTGCTGGGGGTGTCTGTCCTCGCCTGGTGCCCAAAGCCCTGCGAAGGCTCCAGCCGGCTCTCCCAGCATGGAGCAGATGGCACAGCCCGGGAAGGCAGGACAGGCATCACCAGGTCCATCTCAGGCCTCCCCGACAGAGGCATTTCAGCCGCGGAGCTGGGATGAGTTTTGCCCCATCACTGTGGCAGTGAGGGGATGAAGCACTCCCACTCATTTTTGGGGGTGTTTCCCCATCTAGATAGAGTTTGATGGCTCTTTGGCTCTTCCCCTCCTCCTGCTCTCTTCCAAGACCCGGGATGGATTTGTGAATGGGCTATTGTGAGTGGATCGTGGAGAGGGAAAGGAGCAGATGGGGAGCGGGCTCGTCCCCGTCACGGGCCGGTGGCCCGAGCGCTGAGCGATGCAGCCAGGTGCTAAAGGCCAGCCTTGCTTGAAGGTTACCCGGATCTGAGAAACCCGAGCTGCAAAAGACCTTGCAGAAGGGCAGACCCAGCCTTATGGCCCGTCTGGAAGAGCAGACCTCCCCTCCAGCTTGCGCCCCTTCTTTGCCACCCACGTCGCCAGCGGGGGTGCACCCAGGGGTGCTGGCTGGGGCGCAGCCCCTGCTCGCTCTGCTTTCCAGGGCAGGAGCAGCCTCCTCCTCGGGCAGCCGTTCAATTTCAGCTGAGCTCAGAAAGCCCGAGCCAAGCCCTGAGCCCAAACACGGAGGCGCTTTGGCCCCCAGCCCTGCCCTGGGAGTGCCTCCGAGCCTGCCCTCGCCCAGGCAGGGTGGCAGCAGGTCCAGTTCAGCTCCAAGAGCAGCCGGGGGGGTTGGGAGCAGGGGCAGACTTGCACCCCACAGCCCCAATCCTGACAGAGCCGTGTGGGTGCCTGGGCACCTCAGGCATCACCACCTCCACCCCTCCTGCCTCTGCTGCTCCCCTGCTCTCACGGAGGGGACGTGGGGGACACCCCGAGGGGGGACAGAGCAGAACCCCACCCACCACACACACACATTCCAGTGGCTTTACCCTTCGGAGTCGCGGCGGCTGGAGAATTCCAGCTATTCCAGCATCTTTATCTTTTTTGGCTACCATTTCTCATTCGGCCACGTTATAAATTAAAAGCTGCTTTGCTTTTAACCTCCTCCAAGCTGCACCTTTTAACCTCCCTCCCCCGGCTGCTGGCAGGGAGGGGGCTGCTCCTTGCCGGGGCCGATGCTCTCGCCTTGGAGGTCTGCCGCAAGCCAGCGAGCCCGATTTTCCCCCCTTCCTTGGCTCGGCACCGGGTGCCAACAAAGGCTCCTTGCAAAAGGAGCTTGTCATCGCTGATGGATGACGTGGTTGTGCGGCGGCTGGAGCCAGGGAGCCGGGCTGTGTCTGCACGGGGGCTCAGCCAGCCACCTGGATGGCACTGACGGGCTGCCCGCCAGCGGCGCGGCGGCTGCCGGGGCTCCGCGGGGCTTCCCGGCCAGGGGGACAACCCGGGGGGGTGGCACTGGGACAAGCAGGGCCACCCTCGCTCGGAGCAGGGAGCACGGCTGCAGCAATCCCACAGACACGGCACCTGGGACGGGGGTGGCTCGCAGCCATCCCAAAGCCATCCCGGCTGTGCCGGTGACCCGAGGGTTCGGAGGGGCCGGCCGGCGGCTGGGGGATGACGGACAGGCAGCGCTGAGAAATAATTCCCTCCATCCTATGTGGCTTCCTACATAAGGTATCAGTGCTGCTCTTGATTAGAGAAAAGCTTCCCGTATTACAGGCTTTTGGCTCCGGGGAGGAACGAGTTGGCCAATTGCAATTATTAAGACATTTAAAGTGCATTTAACCCAGGAGCCCTTATTTTCCCCTTTCAATGTAACCACTAATTCCTCCTAAATGGTCTGCTCCGCACTCCCAACCAGACAAAGGCTTTAATGTTCGCCTGGAAAGGCTCATGGCACAGGCACCGGGCACGGCGGAGGAGAGAGGAATGAAAGGCTGGTGCAGCCTCCAAGGGGGGATCAAAGCTGGAGACTGGAGCTGAAGCCCTCGGAGGCTGCAGGGTCCAGGCGGGGAGCTGACGGGGCTGAAGGCACGGGATAAAACTCAGCAGGGCAAGGAGAGGCACAGGGAAAGGTTGGGATTGTGTGAAGCCTGGCTGAAGTTATCCCAGGGTCACCTCAGGGAAACAACGCAGCCCAGAGAGACATAACTCACTGTCCCCAACAGCTGGTGACCCCAGGCACCACGAGGACACTCACCCTCCCACCTTGCCCACATCTTGTTTGGATGAACAACTGACTGCCGGAGCTGACGGGAGCTCATCCTGCTGCCCTGGTGGTCCTGGTCCGCAGCCAGCAATCCCCTGGGACACCGGCCCTTGCCACTGCAGCTCGGGGACAGCCCCCGGCCACCCCTCAGTGGTGCAAACCAGGGCTTGCCTGGAGCTCTGTGCTTTAATCCAGGGCCAGGGGTTATTTGCCTTCTTGTTCGCTGCTGTTGGATCCCCCTCAGGCAGAGCCTGGAAACGCTGGATCTGTACCAGGTAAAGCCTCGGGCTGCAGCCTGCAGCAACATCTGTGTGTCCTCACCGGCCAAGCAGCCTGCTACCCTTGCCATCCCCCCAAAAATGGGCTCCCCATCCCAAAAATGTGATGTGGAAGGAGGCTGTGTAACTGGCATCCCTATCTTCTTCTCACTGCCTGAAATTCCAAGTTGGATTTATCACCTCTCAAGGACTCCAGGCCCCAGTGGGACACCCAGCCATTCACATACCCCCCCGTTTTTCACACTCAATTCCTCCCGGAGCGAGGGACTCTCGGAGGAAGGTTTTTCCCCCCAGCCCTGGCTCACCAGTGGGTTCCCATTCCCAGCTGAAGTGATCGGCACACTCGGACCCGATGGGGAAAACAGATGCAGCAGCAGATGCGAAAGTCATCGGCTCCTTCGGGGCGGGAGAGAGACGGGCCAAAAAAAGCAGAGCAGGATGGGCAAAGGGAAAACAGATTTTTTTCTTGGCGCTGGGGTAACCAGGAGGCGGCACGGCAAGAGCCGGTGCGAGCCCGGCTGTGCCGGATCCAGACCTTTTCCCTGGGGTTTATTTCCCAAACAACAACAACAAATTGGTTGCAGATTCCAAGGCGGGTGGGGAAATAAAAGGAAATCAAACCAAAATCCTTTGACTGCAGAGATTAAAGGGGATCAGAGGCCAAACACACAGTCAGCACCCAGCTCCTCCACTCACATGATGGGGGCTGCTTTGCATGCAGGCTGTAATTAAACAGCTGTGTTTTCTTTAAAGTATGATTTCGAGTTTGTTCAAACACCATTTTTGCAGAGTACCGCGGGATTTCGAATGAATAGACTTTTAAAAACGTATTTGGCGGGGTGGCCGTGGATTCGGGACCGGCGAAGGAGGCGGGAGAATATCTGGAGGGGGGGAGAAATTGAAAGTAAAGTAAAATAAAATAAAGCAGCCTGAAGAGCAAACATTTATCTGGGGGGAACGGGCAAAGCAGGGGCAGGGCTGCCATCCCTGGCAGAGGAGAGGCGGACACTCAGCAGCTGCCAGCAAACACAGGGTTAAGGCTCCAACCAGCCCCTCTATTAAGAGCTGAGCGCATTTAATGGTTTAATATTAACCCAAGCGTGACGGCAGCATTTCAGCCCTACTGTCTCGCCTCGGAGCGCAGCCCCACCGAAGGCTCCGGCTCCCTGGCGAGTGGGCATTGGAAAAGCCGATCCCGAGGCGATCCCTGCTCCAGCATCCCTGAGATGGGATGCCAGCAGCCCTTGGGCACAGCCGGGGGGATCCAGCGGCTCCACGCACGCACAGAGCGATGGAAGCAGGGCTCAGCTTGCGGCAGGTAGCGCTGCCCGGCTCGGCAGATAGTCGATACCTCATTTGAGGTTTAGCCTTTCAAGCATTTCCCATTCATTTCGGCAAATGGATCGACTCCCACGTCTGCGGGAAGATCGAAGGGCCCCCCGCCCACCCCTCCGGCTGGCCGGGCTGGCGGGGCTGCGGCTGCTGGGCCGCCCCTCCCGGCAGCTCGGGGCGTTAATGCGGGGTCGATGCGGCGCTAATGACCGCTCTGGGTGTGACCTTCGCGCAGGTCGAGGGAGAGAGCTATTCCAGAAGGAAAATTGCGGCTTCAGCCCGCCGGCTGGTTCAGGAGGCTAATTGCAGAGGGGCTGGCCGCCGAGGATTGGGGGTGATGGTTCAGGTCCCTCGGCGCTCATCCTGCTTCAGTCTCCGAACTACAGCTGAGCCGGCTCTGGCTGGGCCCGTCTCGCACATTCCAGGCCTTCTCCAGCACCCCTGCAAGGGCTGTTCCTACAGATCCACATCCCAGCATATGTTCCTTAGGTCATTCCCTCCCAAAACATCGGGATTGCTACTTGGGCTTCAAGGCAGCATCCAACCGTTTTTCATCAGTGTTAGAGTGGTTCTTACCCGAAATTGTGTCCATGGGGAGGATGCACAGGCCAGGAAACACAGCAGCTCTGCTGCTGGTGAGAGGCAAGATGTGTGCTACCGTCTTTACAAACTGTTCCATGGTGAGGGGATTGGGTGTTAAGGTCTTTGAAACGGGTCTTGATGTCTCTACTGACTCTGGGCAGCGGGTTTGTTGCAGAGCCCTGACAGCCTTGGCTCCTGAAACAGAGAAGGGTCTGCACAAGCCTGAACTTCTGAATTTCGGGGTGAAATGACAGGTTCAGGGGGGGATATGGGGCAGGGCGCTCGGGAAGGCTGCACCTTCCTGGTACCTCAGCCATGGGGAAAGGAGGAGGGCAACGTGTGGCCGGGAGTTTGGGATAAAAGGAGGCTGTGCCCTCCAAAACCCCGAGGGAGAAAACCCCGCGTGTGCCCCAGTGGCTCTCTCCCTTTATTTGAATAAAGTTGCTGGACTCATCTGTCTCTTTCATGGCTTTTCACAGCAGGATTTTCTGTACACTGGTAACCCCATCACCCCCAGAGGCAGTTCCACGCCTTTCTCAGGCCCAAAATTTAGGCCTGGCCCAGCTCTCCTTGCTCTATAGCCCACGTTGGAGCCCATTAACGGGATGACGATTCCCACCTTGAAGCTCATTGATGGGGTGGTGAGTCCTACCTTGGAGCCATCACCGAAATGATTATTCTCGCTCTGGAGTGACTGCTCCCTCCCACGGATGGGCTCCAAGGTGGGAACCGTCACTCCATCCATGGGGTCACCGCTCCAGGTCCCACCACTTTGCACAGCAGATGCTGAGAACGGCCGTGTTCCCAGGAAAGGACCTTGGGACCCCCGGGGCCCCCGCAGCCAGGATGCACCAGCCGAGCCTCCCTGGTGCGGGGAGGGTGATTTTTTGGGGACAAGCCGGTTGCAAAGGTCACTGTTGCCCTCTGCTGGTCCGGGGACAGGGAGAGCGGGGACAGCCCGGCTCCCACCCCCGGGGCTGGCCGGGACACCGCTGTCCCTTGCTGCCACATGTGTGCTGAGTGTGCCCGTGCTCAGCCCGGCTGCCACCGCCTCGGCAAACCCGTGCCCCCGGCTGGCAAAGAGCCTTTCGGGTCCCGTGTCCCTGTTAACTCTCATTTAAGGCTTTCCTTACAACCACTGCTGCTGGCTGAGCCTGCAGAGATACTCAGCTGAGCCGGGCAGTGCCTTCCATGCAGGAAATAAATCAAATCTCCAGGAAATAAATCAAATCTCCAGGGCAGAGATCCAATCTCCATCCCCAGGGGATTGCAGCCTACCCTGGAGTCACGCTCCCTTCCATCCCCATCTCCATCCGCAGGCAGAAAGTGCCCATCCCAACAGGTAATTCCCTCCTCCTCCCCTCGCTCCAAAGCTCCATAATTTTCCCTCTCATAAGCAAATCCACAGGAGGTACTGGGAGGCTGGCATCCAGAAGGCAAAGTCTGCAGATTGCTAAATCCAAAGCTGTCGTTGCAGTCCCAGCACTGGCAGAGGGCCCGGCCAAAGCTGCCCTGCCTGCGGGTCCCCAGGCTTGGCACCAGAGCTGCTGAGCCAGAGCCTGCCCACGCCACAGCCTTGAAAACTCCAAGGCACACAGGGAGGAGGGATGCTCCCTGAGCAGCGGGAAGGGAAGATGCCTCAGGAGCCCCAGGAGAGGGGAATCTCGTGAGACCCTGATCATGCAGCAGCAGTGCTGGCACAAATTGGAGATGGGAGATGTCTGAGGGCTTTGGGGAAGGAGAATCCCTTGGGATCCTGGTTATGCAGCAGCGCCAGGTTGTGGGAATGGGAGATGTCTGAGGGCTCTGGGGAAGGAGAATCCCTTGGGATCCTGGTTATGCAGCAGCGCCAGGTTGTGGGAATGGGAGATGTCTGAGGGCTCTGGGGAAGGAGAATCCCTTGGGATCCTGGTTATGCAGCAGCATCAGCTGCGGGGCTGGGCGTGGGCACAGCCCTGGGTCTGTCAGGCGAGCTGGGGGTGTTGTCTGTGCATGGCCCCTCCTGCCACCAAAAGCACGGACCTCCTCCAGGTTCCTCAGTGCCTTACTCCCAGGTCCTATATCCTGCTCACAAACCCCTGTCAATAAGCATTAAGAAATCATCCAGCTCGCTGGGGAAGAGAAAAATCTGTAGGGTTAAGATAAAGACATGATGACAGAGCAAGACAGGGAGTTATCTCGGGCATGGGGGAAGGCAACAAGAGCAGGGAGGGAGGGAGGGAGGTGGGGAGCGCGGCTGTTTTCCCCTGCAGAGCAGCAGCCTGCCAGCCTGAAGGTCAGCAAAGGGCTGTAGCAAATCAGCTTTTAATTGAAAACGAGCCCAGCGATGACGCCTGGGCACAGTTACCTGCGTGGGGATGCTGGAGCCAGCTGCCACCAACAGCTTTGCTCTCCAAATACACAAGGTTTCTTCTTCCACCAGCACAGCTCCCCAAGGAAAGCCATGTGGAGGGAATCGCAGCCCCTTCAGCATCCCTTCCAAGGGAGGAAAGCAGGGAGAGGAGCATCGTGCTGTCCTGCTTCCTCCCAGTGAGAGCAGGAGGTGGAGAAGGACCCCACTTGGATCCGGCGTTTAGAGACACATGGAGAAACCACAATTTCCTCGAAACTTTGCATCTGCTGGGGCCCGGAGGCTTCTCTGACAAGCAGAGGTTGTGCTCTATTGGATCCATACATTATTCCGTGCAATTGGAGCCAAGATCTCGCCGTGGGATTTGTGGGGCCTCGTCAGGAAAAAGCTCCAGAGCCCGAGAGGTTCCCAGGCAGCTACAACCAGGCTGCTTGCTCCTTCCTGCCCCAGGTGTTCCTCCCAGCAGAGAGGTTCCTTACATTCCCACCACTCTCCTGGCGGGTAGCCGTGGTGGGGACCTGCTGGCTCTGGCTGTGGTGGTGTTCCCAAGAGTCCATGGCTTCAAGCCGTGCATCCCAGTCCACCCAGCATCCTCCAGAACATCCTTTGTCTCTGGAGAAAAGCATCCCCAGACCTGCCCTCAACTCCCACAGCTTTCCCTCACCCTTCACTTGTGTCAGCTCTTCCCACCTTTCCCTTACTGGTCCCAGTTGCCTTCTCTCACTGGTCACCATCTCATCCAGGTGAATGAACATGACCCCACATTGCTTAGGAGCAGCACAGCGGCTTGGAATTGCTGTGGTTTTGGCAGAGTAGTGAGGAGCAGAAGTTCACTGGGCTAGAGAAACTCAAGATCCTGCCAGTCGCTGGCCCGGAGCACCACCAGCACCACCAGCACTGGGAAAGGCAGGAACCATGGAGAGGCTGGAGGAGCAAGCATGGCTCCCGACAGCTTTGTCCAGGTGCGTTCTGCTGGATTCTTGGCCTCAGGGTCCATCTGATGGGTGGACACCACTCCTGGGGAAAGCGTCTCGGTTGGAAAAACAGGTGTCTGCCAAGGAAGGCAGGAACCTCCCTCGGAATGGAAAAAAAAATATATGACCCCCTTCCCTCCAAATTATTACAACTTTGAAAGTAAGGCGCTTTTGGGCAAAGATATGAGAAAAACAATACCAGTTCTTTGCTAGTGTGTATAACAAGGCGAACAAACACCGCACAGAACCAGAACCGAGGCCCGGCCGCTCTCGGCCGCAGCGCTTTCCCCTCGGCGCAGTTCCGCTCACGGCCACCAGGGGCGCTGGTGGCTCCCGGCCGGGCAGGGGTGTGGTGGTTCCCCCGCGCCTGCAGGGGGCGCTGTGGCGCAGGCTCGGCCGCCTCTGTCCCTCAGGCGGCGATGGCGGCCGGGCTGGGTGGCGAAAGCGGCTGCAGCAGGAACCGCCGAGCGCCGGCTGGGACGGCAGAGGTGAGCAAATCCCAGAGTGGTAAATGAGATGTATCAGAAACTCCGCAGGAGCCGCGGGGTGTCCCAGCGGGCAGGGGGTGTGGGGTTACAGTGTAGCAAAAATCCTGGAGCAGTGGCAGAAAAAATGGTGGAGCTGAACCTGGCTCCTGAGCCAGGAGAGGCCTCCTCGGAGCTGGGGGGGCTTGGGGTCCCAGGGTTTCCCCTGAGGCACTCCCAGAAGGTGAGGGGCCTTTCTAGTGAGGTAAGGTGTTAATAAGGTCCCAGTGCAATGGTGGCTCCCACAAGCAGAGCTTCACTCAAGATAGGAGAGGATAGCAGGAGACAGAACACCACAGTGGTGACGAATTCTTCCCACAGCTACCACAGCCTGTCTCCCCTCCGAGAGCAGGAGAGGGAGAGGAGCCAAGCCCAGCTCCTCAACCCCAGCCAAAATCTTGAGGTATCTTTGCCCTTCCAGGTAAGAGAGTAGCCAGCTGCACCCTTCCCCCACCTTGGCCATTTCTTTTGTCGCTTAAGTACTGGTCGTTATTTTCTGCTAGCCACAGATGGGACAAAATTCCATGAGAGAAAGAAACAAAAGGAAAAATCCTAATCCCCAACAGAAAGAAAGTGCTCAAGGAGAAGGACAGCCCAGCCACTGAGGAGATGGGAAAGAGGGTTCCTTATACTGAGGAACATCGGGGCTCAGTTTTTTCAGGCTATTATTGGCAATTCCAGCCACCCCCAGGTGCAGCTGGATGAAGTTCATGGAGATTTTGGCCAATGCAGAGAGCTCCTTGATGGTTTCCTACCCTCAGAAGGTGGCCAGCCCCCAGAACAAGGTGGATCTCCCAGAGAAGCAGCTCTCAGGTTATGCCCTCACTGGAGCCCTGTGCCAGGATGGGTTTGCCAGGATTTATCCCTACTGCAGGATTCCAGGCAGGCCAAGGCAGAGAGCGGCTGAGTCCACAAGCCCCTAACAAGGTCCTGAGCAAACAGATCCCAGCTGTGGCCCTTCCAGGCAGGAAGCAATAAACACACACCTTGCAGGGAAGGGAGCTGCAAGGGCTCTGTGGCAGCCACTGCCTTTGCCAGGAGGGATGTGCTCCCTCCTCCCCTCATCAGCCCTGGGCAGAAATTTCCATTCCAGGGATGTCTGGATGAGGGAAATCAAGCCAAGGGTTGGACCATGCCTGAGATGATGACACATCTCTGCTTCTCAGAGGGCTTTTGGGGTGGAAAGAAGGGAAATCACCCGCTCTCCTCTGTACTGCCTCATGGCACATGGAACCTGGAGGTAGAGTGGCTTTTTGGATGCTCGAGCATCACCAGCTGGGAGACCCTCAGGTCTGTATCTGGTCCAAATGAGCCCAAAATAGGCTTTGTCCCTCAGCATCCTTGTGGACTGGGATGCAGCCAGAAAAAAATCATTGCTCCTGCTTTGAGCTGAGCAGCTCACGCACTTCAGTGGTGCTTACAGAGATGAATCCCTGTCTGGAAACACTTCCCCTGAATTAATATCCATTTTTTTCTCCATTAGCACTTCTGTCAAGACAGATTTGCTGCCCTCGGGCACTCAGAAACCAAAGTAAAGACCAAAAGCTGGGAACGGGGGAGTTGCCCCTCACCCTAAAGTTCAATATGGTTAAACAAAACCTGATTATTCCTATCAATCCTGCTTTCCTCCATGGAGCATTCTCATATCACAGCATTGGGAAATGCTAACTCACTGCTGCTGCCTTTAAGGGAGTTATTCCTGATTTAGACCAGGGCCAAGGATCAGCTCTGAGTGTCCCCAGCAAGCAGCAGGATGCTCAGGGATTAGGCCTGACATGCATCGCCCCTGAGGGACAAGGAGAAGCTGTCCCTGCAGTTTCCCATGGGAAGGGGGGGCAGAGGGGGAGAGCCATTAAGCAGCTCCTTACCCTGGGAATAATTAATCTGCAAAGCCCACGAGGAGGGAACGGCTGCGTTGCCCTCTCCGTGCTCCCATTTCCAAGGGGGACCCTGGAATTGTTCCAGTCAGATCCCATCTCGTGGTAGGGGGTCCCTGCTCACCATCTACGGGGTCTTAAAGGGCATGGGAGTCCTTGCTCGCCTGGAACAGGGCATCCAAAGGGCTGGGAAGGGCAACCTTGGCTCCCCAAGCAGCACCTGGAGCGTGCCGAGCCTCAGGAAGGCTGAGCTCCCCCAGCCTCCGGGCAGCCTTTCTGAGCTGGTGCATTTTTACCTTGGAGCTGTGGAAATTCGGGCACGCCTCCAGCCCTCAGAGCTGTTCTGCGTTTTGGCTTTTAGCTCCTGCACCCAGGGCAGAGGCGGGAGCAGGGCTGTGCCCCCCAGCTGTGCCCCACGCACAGGGATCTGTGCCAGCACATCTCATCTTCCTGCTTTCCTCAGGGCTTTGGAGCAGGGATCAGTGCAGCAGGAGGCTGCAACCAGCCCTGCTGTGGTCCATGGAGAGCACAGCATCCCTGGGGTCACATTTTGGTCCTGGAGGCAACTTCAGTTCCATCCTCAGTGCTCAGGCAGAGCCCAGGAGGCAGCTCCAGGGCAGGAGGCGGCATCCCAGCTCAGCAGGGTGGAGGATGATGGATGGGGAGGGAATCAGCATCCTCTGAGAAACCTTCCTGGGGACAAAGCATCAGCAAGCTGCTGATGAGCGCAACAGCTTTGCAAGAGCCTGCAGCTCTGGAAAACCAGGAGGGCTCGGCTCAGCAGTGCCTTTGGGATGTGCTCTCCCTGCCAGCACCTGCCACCTGTGGCAGCCCCCTCCCCAGCCCTTTGATCTGCCTCCAGCTCCCGGCTCTCCTCTCCTCACCTTGCTCTCTCTAGGGATTTTCCAGACCACCTGGGTAGAAGCATTCCTGTGTTCCCCCGTGTGGCCCGGTGCCGGCGTGGGAACACGCGGCATCTCCTGGAGTCAGCCTTGTCTCTGCCTCCATCGCTGCCTTGCTGTGCCATGCCAAATCCCAGACTCCCAAAATAGTCCCAATTTCCAGAGCAATCACTTTTCCCCAGCTACCCTGAGCCAGCAGAGCCCAAGGTGAGGGTTTGCAAAAGCTTTTTATTCGGATGTGCAAACACCAGCAGGTCTAAAGCCGCTCTTTAAGCTGGGACTGACAGGGCTTAACCAACCCAGGGCCTTGGGAAGGTTCAGCAGCTCAACCTGCCTTGTTTACTGGGAATCCACTGCTGTCCTGTGCTGCACCAGGCTGAGCTATTCCACGGCATCACTGCTGGGCTTCAATCCGGTCAGGATGGAGAGCATTCTGCAGGATTGCAGGATGGGGCTATGTGGTTTGTGCTGGCACTGGGATCCCCACCACCCCTCACCAGCATCCCCTGTACCGTGAAACCCCCACTTCGCCCTCAAAGCCAACCCTGGGGGTGTCCCTGGTCCCCTCACCCCTGTCAGCCCATCGCCTCCCGTGGACCCAGCCCGCAGGATACGGCCCCCGCTCCCCCGTCTGTGTCCAAGGAGAACCAGCCCCCGGTGGTTTCACCCCCCTCCTTCCCTTGCAGGCTGTTTTTCTCCCCCTCTCCTCCTTCCATCAAGCAGCAAATATGCTTTCAGAGCAATAAGACGGCTGTTCAGCCTTTGGAACAAATGTTCTCTGCCAGGCTTCGAGCACAGGGGCGGAGGGGGGACTCACACTGATTTAATGACAGTGATTTAAGCAATTTGATCCATTTTTATGGCGCATTTACAGTTAGGGGAAAGGGAAGGAAAAAAAAAAAGAAGAGGAGAGAGAGAGAAACACAGGAGTGGAACGGAGGCAGGAAAGGTTAGGGAACGCACCCCAGCAGGTGCTCGGAGAAGGAGAGAGGCTGTCACAAGCTGTTCCCCTGGCTGCTCTGCCAAGGAGAGCCCTCGCCAGCCTCCTGCGCCCAGCTCCAAAATCTGGCTCGTGTCAGTGCCGGCTCCCCGGGGCTGCAGCTCACCCAGGAGGTGCTGCAAAGCCTCCCCAGGTCAGATGGATCCAGGGATGTGGGTTCAGGATGGGGCAGCACCCACTTTATTGGGAAAATGCAGCAAGGGCAGAGCCGAACCCAGCTCTCATCCTGCTGCTTCCATGGGGGGAGTCCCCCATTTGCCCTCTGTGGAAATGCCTCCAAGATCCCATCCATTTCCCAGTTCCAGCTACAGGGATAGCTGATATACTTTTGGGGTGCTGAGGGATGAGCTGCTCATAGAAACACACTGAATCCATTTGGAAAAGAGGTGAAAACAGAGCTCTGAGCTCATCCAGCTCAGAAAACTTCAGTCCCAGGGAGCCTGTCCCATTGTTCTTCTGAGACCTGGCCCCCTCATTCCATGTGCTCTGCTCAGCTTCATCCTGGCCCCATTCAGTATCTCCCAGCTGGCTCCCAGCATCCCAGAAATTCCAGCCAGATGTGGGTCATGCTCATGGATCCCGCTGTGGATGGCACCTCGTGTTCCACAGGGCTCTCTGCAGGGAGGTGCTGCACGTGTGGGAGTGCTGCCAACCCCACCTGCCCCATCCTGCCCTGCCCTTCACCTCCAGAGGGGAATGACCCCCAGTAAATCCAGGGTGCACCAGCACGGACATCACAGAGTAACAGAATTGGTGGCCAAACACTGCTCCTCCCTTGGGAAGAGACCTTGGAGATGCCCACCCTCAGCTTGACAACAACCAGCCAGTTTGGCTCTATGGGAAAAGGAAGAAATTCCATGCAAAATCCTAAGGGATCCCTCTTGAAGGTCCCCTCTGCTACAGCTGGTGGCTTTGTGGGACCAGAGCTGGCTGCAGCATTGCACTCTGTCCAAGTCCTCATGTCCTTGACAGCACCTTGAGGACTCGGTATCAGGGAAAACACACCTGGACCTTACCCTGCTCCTGGCTGGAGAGCAAAGTGAGTCCTGCCTCAGGAAAACTGTGGGAAAAATGTCATTCCCAAAGAGTAAAACTGAATCTTACATCGACAAACAGGAGGAGCAGCCTCTACCAAACCCCCTTCACAACAACCTTCCATCTGCATCCTCAGCCCCTGCTGTCAGGAGAACCCTGCAGTGGGGGCTGCCCCAGCTCCTGGTGAGTTTTGGTGCCGGTGATCCCTCACTTTGCTGCTCCATCACTTGTGCAAAGCAAGGGCTGTCCCAAAACATGGATCTCAACTCCTGATATCCCACCTGCAGTGCTCCAGCCTGCTGCAGGCACAGGGATTGGGATACTGCAGCACAGAGATGCTGCACACCCCCATCACTTCTGCCTGATTTATCCAGCTTGATGCCTTTTGTATCCCACAGGAATGAGTTGTGGCACCTGGGAGCTCTCTGCAGGATGGGGAAAGGGGCACCCAGGGACAGCACAGCATTGTGGGAGCTCCCAAACCTCCCAGGGAG
The DNA here is from genome assembly GCA_013397175.1 of Platysteira castanea. Classification (NCBI taxonomy): domain Eukaryota; kingdom Metazoa; phylum Chordata; class Aves; order Passeriformes; genus Platysteira; species Platysteira castanea. The sequence continues at coordinate 54,521 of VYXC01007100.1, forward strand.
GAGCTTTGGCAGCCCACACTTCCCCAAGGAGAATGAGGATGGAAAAGATTGCACAGAGAATCCACTTTCCTGCTCCACTGGTCAGTCCCAAAGCCTGAAAAACCCTTCCTGGAAGCCGGTGGAACTTTTTTCTGCTTGGTTTTTGTTGTTTCAGGGTTTTTTTACTATCAAGGCTCATCTGGAAGCTACAAATACCCTGCAGGTCTGTAAGGGCTGGGCTTTGAACACATCCCAAAAGGTTCTACTTGGAGTGCCACCATGGGAGCTGGTGGCACTGACACCTCCATGGACCAAGAGACATCCAGGAGAGCAGCAACCCCAGCCTGGGCTCGAGGGGTTGTTGGCTTTAAATACCCTCTAAGGAAGAGGCAAGAAAAAGACAAGGGAAAAAAATTCCGAGCAGCAAACAATAAATCTTCCTCTCCGAGCCAAAACAGAGAGAAAATAGCCAGGGACCTTGGCCGGGAAGTTGTTTATTATAGTCCTGGGGTTCGCTGCCAATTTCAGCAGTTGGACAATTTTCCTTTTGCAGCCCAGAAATAGCCAGCCCTTTGCCCGGCAGCCCCGGGCGCCGCAGGGTGGGCTCCTCTCCCGGACTCCCAAAACATCCCTGCTCCGGCCAACACCCTGACCTGCCCGGAAACCCCCGGGCAGCCAGAGGGTCGGCTTTGGCAAAGGGATTTTTCGGGAATCACCTGCAAAGCTGAGATCCCGCACGTGAGCGGAGCCCCAGCCCTGCCTGCAGCGGGATGCGCTGCCGGGCGCAGCTGCCCTCTGGCTTTGTTTCCAGGGATTAAAGGGGGAAAAAAACAGAAGAAAGGACTAAAGCTCAGGAGAGCAGGAGCGATGAACACACCTGCCTGTGGCATCACCTCGCAGCTGCTCCCCCTTCACCCCCAGGAAAGGGGCAGCTGCTGCTCGGTGGGGTCTGGTGGTCCCATGGGAACAGGGAATGCTGGCCCCGGGGATGGGTAGGATCGGGATTGCCGTGTTCCCTTCGCAGCCCTCTCCCCATCCCAAGAAGGCGAAGGACAAAGGGAAAGGCAGGCTGCCTCCAGCACGCGGCCTTTTGTCTTTCAATTAAAAACAAACACAAAATAAGAGCCGGGAGGGACCCGCCCGCTGCGGCCGCGCAGCTCCTTCGCACGGGCGGCTCCGCTGGCTTTCCTCAGCCCAAAGGAATCCGGGGACTGGGAAATCAAATCCACGTGGGATGCGAGAGAACGCTCCTAAGGGGCCACATGGCCCCCCAAAAGCCCCCGGCCCCTCGAGGGGAGCATTCCTCCCTCGCAGAGCCGGCAGTGGCACAGCTCCAGCTCAGGCAGTGACTTTCCACAGCCACATTCCCTCTCCTCGCTTCCCTCCCTCCCTGCCGTCCTTTTGGACCCCAAATGTGGGCATGGGAAGCTCCTGCCCTGCACTTCCCGCAGTGGATTCAGCCCCTGGCACCCCCCAGGAGCCTTTGGATGCCCCCAGGCCAGGAGGAGATGCTCACGGTGATGTTTTACCTCCTGCACAGTGCCAGCGTCATCGCTGCCTTCCGCAGGTGACAACAGCAGCCAGCACAGGGCCCTGGGTCACCAGGTGGGTGGGGATGAAAAGCAGGGTGCCAGAGAAGATCGAGGACAGCTTGATGCTGCAGAAAAGCACCTGGATGAAGCACACCTGGAGTCTGGGAGCACCACTCGACACCATCAACAGGCTCCTGCACTGCCCCAAGGCTGCTGAGTGTCCTTGTAGGGGGGGACTGAGCCTCACTGGTGATGCTCAAAATCCAGGAGATGCTCAGTCCCCTCTCCTCAACCCATAAACCCATCAGGAAATCACATTGTTGTTACACAGAAGCTGAAACTCCATCTGGCCAAGAGAATTTCCAGAAAAATCTCCTTCGCTGCATCTCCTGTATCCCTGGGACAGAGATGGGGTTTGCTCCCCTCTCTGCCCCTGCAAGTCAAGGTCGTGTCAGGCTTTTGGCCAGGGCCCCAGGAACCCAATTCCCTGCTTTGCAAAGGAAAAATTAAATTTTCATTCAAATTTTCACTTCGGCAGCCAAGATATCGGCTCAATTTCCACCTGCTGCTTTGAAGCCTTCGCTTTGCATGGGAGAAGCGCACAACTGAGAGTTTTCAATTATAGAGCACTTGCATACAAGGGCAGGAACAGCCAGGAGTATGGATTTTAAGCCTAAAAAACATCAAAATAAAAATAAAAACAAAATGAGAGGCACTGGGAAGGATGTGCTGCCCCGGGAGGGACCGGCTGCTGCTTGGCTGAGTGGAGCAGGGCCACCACTGTCCATGGACGTGCTTGTTCCAACTTCAGTGCCAACAGCTTGTGGTATGGAGTTGAGCCCTTCTCTCCCCAAAAATCCACCCTGAAGGCCTGGCTGGGAGGTGCCAGGGCTGAACTCGAGCCAGGTTTTAAGCAGGAGTGTGAGGCAGGTTTGGACCTTTCCCTCGAAGGATGCGTGAGTGGGGCTGCCTTCCCCAGGCTATTGCTGTACCCTTTTCTAGAGGGATAAAAGAGGATTTATCCTCCCTGCAGGGCTGGGGATTCCCACTCTGAAGCTGCAATTAGACTGGAAACTGCTCCAAGTTTCATCAGTGGATTTGGAAAGGCGGGTGGGAGAAGAGGGGAGTTTGGCACTGCTGGGCTCGAGTGCAGTGCCCAGCCAACACCCCCCAAGGGATGTCTGCTCACCCCGGAGCCCCAAAAGCAGCTCATCCTAATGTCCTGTGGGAGCAAATCCATCTGCATCTCTCAGGGATGGCTCTTCAACATCCAGCCAGGCTGCTGGGTTGGAACCTCAAGGAGCAGAGGTCCATAAATGGCTGAATCCCATCCCCAGCAACCCCTTGTACATTCCTGTCAGCCCCATCATGTGTGGGAAGAGGAGTGTTGGCTCCCAAAATCATCCCAGGGAATGTGAAAACACAGCCTGGCCTCCCCAGCTCCAGCATCTCCTCTTGTGCTGTCCCTTCTTCCCTGAGAGGAGACACTGTCCCCACTTGGCTCCAACCTCCTTTCGGGTGGGGGTAGAGAGCAAGAAGGTCTCTTTAAACATCATCCCAAATCTCCAGAAATTTCCCTGCGGGCTGCCAGATCAGGCAGGGAGCCCCTGGTTCGCAGCCTGATGAACGTCCCCAAAACAGAGCCTGCTGAACCCCCCCAAACCCAGACTTACACCTCGATATCAGTGAGCCAGCAAATCCCAGTGCCTGGGACCACCATGAAGGTGACATTTGCCAGAGCCTCTGCAAGGAAAGCCAAGAGCTGGGGCAGGATCTGTGAAAGGCAGGAGCAGAGAAGCCTTTGGGGACACGTTAAGGAGACTTTGCAGGAGGAGATGATGCTGACACTCTGCAGACACCCAGCATTTTCCAACAGATCCAGACACCAGTTCTGCTCTCCAAACTGGACCCGATGGAAAAGGAGGAAACCACATGGCCATGTCCCCCTCCCAACACCCAGCTCCTCCGAGAGGATCAACCCCGCTTCCTAAGGGACCTTTCCAGGAGCAGACCCTGCCCTTCCTCCCCCACTTTCGGGCTGAGCATCTCTCCGAGCCATCCTGCATCCGATGCTCGCCCCCTGGCCGGTGGGGGGGACTCCCGTGGCCCCCCCGCCAGGTCCAGCTGCACGGCACACCCCGAGGGGCCGCCGCCGGCCCGGCAGCAGCTGCCTTGGCCCGGCTTCAAGCCCAGCGCTGCTCGAGAGNACATCAAAATAAAAATAAAAACAAAATGAGAGGCACTGGGAAGGATGTGCTGCCCCGGGAGGGACCGGCTGCTGCTTGGCTGAGTGGAGCAGGGCCACCACTGTCCATGGACGTGCTTGTTCCAACTTCAGTGCCAACAGCTTGTGATATGGAGTTGAGCCCTTCTCTCCCCAAAAATCCACCCTGAAGGCCTGGCTGGGAGGTGCCAGGGCTGAACTCGAGCCAGGTTTTAAGCAGGAGTGTGAGGCAGGTTTGGACCTTTCCCTCGAAGGATGTGTGAGTGGGGCTGCTTCTCCAGGCTATTGCTGTACCCTTTTCCAGAGGGATAAAAGAGGATTTATCCTCCCTGCAGGGCTGGGGATTCCCACTCTGAAGCTGCAATTAGACTGGAAACTGCTCCAAGTTTCATCAGTGGATTTGGAAAGGCGGGTGGGAGAAGAGGGGAGTTTGGCACTGCTGGGCTCGAGTGCAGTGCCCAGCCAACACCCCCCAAGGGATGTCTGCTCACCCCGGAGCCCCAAAAGCAGCTCATCCTAATGTCCTGTGGGAGCAAATCCATCTGCATCTCTCAGGGATGGCTCTTCAACATCCAGCCAGGCTGCTGGGTTGGAACCTCAAGGAGCAGAGGTCCATAAATGGCTGAATCCCATCCCCAGCAACCCCTTGTACATTCCAGTAAGCCCCATCATGTGTGGGAAGAGGAGTGTTGGCTCCCAAAATCATCCCAGGGAATGTGAAAACACAGCCTGGCCTCCCCAGCTCCAGCATCTCCTCTTGTGCTGTCCCTTCTTCCCTGAGAGGAGACACTGTCCCCACTTGGCTCCAACCTCCTTTCGGGTGGGGGTAGAGAGCAAGAAGGTCTCTTTAAACATCATCCCAAATCTCCAGAAATTTCCCTGCGGGCTGCCAGATCAGGCAGGGAGCCCCTGGTTCGCAGCCTGATGAACGTCCCCAAAACAGAGCCTGCTGAACCCCCCCAAACCCAGACTTACACCTCGATATCAGTGAGCCAGCAAATCCCAGTGCCTGGGACCACCATGAAGGTGACATTTGCCAGAGCCTCTGCAAGGAAAGCCAAGAGCTGGGGCAGGATCTGTGAAAGGCAGGAGCAGAGAAGCCTTTGGGGACACGTTAAGGAGACTTTGCAGGAGGAGATGATGCTGACACTCTGCAGACACCCAGCATTTTCCAACAGATCCAGACACCAGTTCTGCTCTCCAAACTGGACCCGATGGAAAAGGAGGAAACCACATGGCCATGTCCCCCTCCCAACACCCAGCTCCTCCGAGAGGATCAACCCCGCTTCCTAAGGGACCTTTCCAGGAGCAGACCCTGCCCTTCCTCCCCCACTTTCGGGCTGAGCATCTCTCCGAGCCATCCTGCATCCGATGCTCGCCCCCTGGCCGGTGGGGGGGACTCCCGTGGCCCCCCCGCCAGGTCCAGCTGCACGGCACACCCCGAGGGGCCGCCGCCGGCCCGGCAGCAGCTGCCTTGGCCCGGCTTCAAGCCCAGCGCTGCTCGAGAGCAGCTTGTTATTTCGGTCCTGCTACGGGGTTATTTTTAGAAAGAGCTGAACACCCCTTCTCCCAAACGGCTCCTCCGGGGATGACCTTGCGGAGCTGCAGCCGCTCACTCCCTGCCCCACCACCCCTCTCTTCGGGGAGTGTCACCCACCGTCCCTAGGGTCCCCACCCTGTGCAGACCCCGGTCGCGGCAGCATCGCTGCACCGCGGCAGCGGGGCCAGGAGAGAGGAGGCTGAAGGCTGAACTACATCTCAACCCCCGCCGCCATCCAGGTTCGCTCCCGGTTTCAATTATCACCTGCTGGAGCAGCAGCTGCCGAGTGCCGGGAACTCAAAGCGAGTCAACAAGGTCTTGTTGTTTCAGCTGCTCGGGGGCACGGAGCTCCGTGCGCTCCCCCCGCCCGGCTCCGCGGGGATGCAGCGGCCCCCGCTCGCCCCTGTGCGTGCAGGGCTGCCGGGCTGCCATAATTCCCCCATCCCGCTCTCCCGGGCAGGTAAACGCTGCTGGAGCTGCCGAGGGGGGAGCAGAGAGAAACCTCAATAACAACAAGAGAGGGGAAAAAAAAGAGAAAGAAAGAAAGAAAAAAAAAAAAAAGCCCCAAGAAGCAGCCGCTGCACAGAGGTTATCCGGGGGACAGAGCAAATAATTGGCGAGGCGAACAATGCATTTTAATTAAACCTCTGCAGGAAACGAGGGGAGGGAATCAAGTTAATTGCACGGAGCGGGAGCAGGAGATTAAAAATGCTCTTTGCTCAGAAGATGGTGGCTCCCATCCGCCTTTGCCGAGGAAAACAAGGCCACCTGGGGTGGCAGCGCTGGTGTGGGGACACGCAGCTCGCTGGCTCTGCCGGGGCTTGGAGTGACAGCAGGGTCTGGGGGGATCATGCTGATCCCCTGTGCCAAGGGGCTGGGGCTGCCCGGTCCGCAGGGATGGGTGCAGGATGAGCCTGGGTGTGGCCGCTCCTGCGAAGTCCCACGGGGATGAGGATACTGCTTGTGTCTGCAGGAAAAGGATCAGGGGACGTGTCCCAGGGGATGTGTCCCATGATAGCTCAGCCCTTCCCCGTGCCCTCTGCTCAGCCCAGGCTGTTCCTGGCACTCTCCCCATGAAAAAACCATCAGCCTTTACCTTTTCATGCCCATGATACCTCAAATTTCACCTCTCTGTGCTTGGGACCCTCTATTTTTCTCAAATGCTCCCTTTCCTGATTTTTCAGGCTCTTGACTTCACCCCACCCTGGACACTGCAAATGGAGAGACCCCGACTCGCTGCCAGAGAGCCCCAAAACAGCAGCACATCCAGGCTCCCTTCCTGCTCAGGAGAGGAAACAGCCACACAGGATCCGGGCTGCTGGAACACGGGGGCAGGACCGAGCACCCCACGCCTGGCACCGGCACAGGGAAACGCTCCCAGCCCGACCCCATCCCCCTGGGCACCCATCCCCACGGCGTCCAGGGCAGGAGGCACCAACCTCTGCTCCAAGGCAATTTGTGAGCTCTCGAACCCTGCCCTGCCTCCCGCCGCCTGCTAATGAGCCCCAGCCCTGTCCGCCTGCCATGAGAACAGCAATCAGCGCCGCCGCTCGCCTGCTAGGAACAATCTCCCTCCTCCTCTCCTTCCCTCCTCTGCATAAATTTCCCAGGCTGTGGTTTTCAGCCTCTGATCCCACATAGCTTTATTCACAAGAGAAGTCCCACTGGGGGCAAGGAAATTACTCCAGCGAGGAAAATTACCCGTGCCCAGGATGCACACCCAGGGCACCACGCGAGGGGCTGGGGTGGTTTGGTTTTTCACACAGCATCGAAACCAAAATAAATCCACGGAGGGAACTCAGAGCCAAGCCTTGCTCCTGACCACGGGTAAGAGCCAGACAAATTACAGCAATTAAAAAGAAGAAAGAGACATGTGGACTTTCATATCCACAAACCTCAGGATGCAGCCGGTGGGGGAGACAGCGTTTCCCAGTCACACACACAGGCAGCAAAGCTGACGCACATCACAAAATACTCCCTGTCCTCAGAGGCACAAGCTGTCCCTCCAGCCACCGGTGCCACCAGCGCGAGCACGAGGCTGGGACAGCCTGTCCCTGCACAGGATGGCTGTCGGCAGCAGGACACAGGCTGTATTGTCCCCGGAGCTGGAGATTGAATTGCAGGTTGGCCCTCCCCGCTGTGCACAAGCGCTGCCCTGATGGGAAACGAGAGTTCAGCCGAGATCTTCCGCCTTTCCCCTGCAGCTGCAGGCGGACAGGCAGGAAAACCACAGAGCTCTGCTCAAATGCTCACACCGAGCAGCTTTCCAGCCAGAGAAACGCTGCTGCTTCACCACACGCTTAAATTGCATGTTGGGAGGGAGGAAATTGCCCGCTATTTTCACCCCGAGCCTGTGCCGGAGCCAGGAGGTGAAGCCCATCATGCTGGCAGGAGATGGCTGCAGCATCCCCAGGCTGTTTGTTCAGCAGGAGCATCCTAGGGGTGCTTGGGTCACACTCCGTGTCCCCAAGAAAGGGAGGGGAGGAGCAGGGAGGGGGGGCCAAACCAGCAGGCCCAACCCAGAACCCCATTCCCAGACAACCCCTTGCTGCTGCCTCTCCATCGCTCCTGGGGCTGTCCCAGCCCACCTGGGGCATCCACGGCACCCCTGGAGCTCTGCAAAGATCCCTGGCTGCCAGCAGAGCTGTGGGAACACTCTCCTCTGCCTGCCATGCTCCAGGGACATGGACATTTGGCAGCTGCCTGCCAGGAAGGTGTCTGGAGTGCTGTGGGAACATGAGTCAGAGCTCCCCGCTCTCCCTGATGTCTCCCTCCTGCTCATTTATTCAGCACGTCAAATATTTGCCCTGCGCAGACCCGCGTTATCCAGGAAGGTTTTTTTTCCCCTTCTGCTGACAGTGACAGCTTCGAAAAAGCCACCACAGTGCCATCTTGGGAAACCTGACCTCCCAGCTAAGCAGTTCCAGCATCCTTTTCCTCGCCTGCTCCAGGGACCGGCTCCTCTTCAAGCAGCCATCTCCTCTGTGAGGGATGGAGGGGCTGGATGCCAAAACCCACAGGCAAAAGCAACAACCCACGGGGCTGCAGCGGGGAAAGGTCATTTCAGACCCACTTCCAGCACGGCCTGAGTGACAGCAAAGCTGGGAGCCTGCGGGAAGCAAGCAGTGGCCCTGCTGTCCCCTCCCATCCCCGAGCATCCTGCCTGGAAGCGGCACACGCAGTGGCAGGAGAGGCCAGCCAAGGAAAACTGCTCAGTTTTGCCTCCCTTCGGCGAGGAAGTGGCTTTGCTGGCTGCCAGCCCCACAGCAATCCCCTGGGGACCTCAGTATTTTCCTTTTTTTGAGCCACATCCCTGGGTTTCTTCTTGTAAGGGCTGCTGACACCCTGAATTCCTAATCCCCAGGGGGAAGGAAAGGTGTTTATCCTTGATTAAAAGCTAAAGGCTGGACAAGGTGACCTTGAGCAGAGGTGACACAAGAGAATTCGTGTCCCACCTGGCCCCACAGGGTTTCTATCCCAGCGTTGCAGCCAAAAATGTCCCATTTCACGGAGAAAGTGCAGAAATGGCTCATAAAGCACAAGCTTGGGGATGCAGCTGAGCAGATCAGCTGCCAGATAAAGACAGCGTGCTCCAGGGAAAACACACCTGCCTCCATCCCAGCAGGAAAAGGAGGAGGGAAATCTCCCTTCAGCCTCCATTCCCAGCAAGGACACACGCAAGGCTTTCACCTTTTGCAAGAGCTACCCAGGATCAGCGCTGGGATTTCTTGCTGGTGGGGGCTCCCGAGCCTGCTGGTCCCGAGCCAACCAGCTCAGCATTCATCCTCTTCCTTGGGAAGCCACAACGCATGGAAAAGCCTCCGGGCTGGAATAAAACTACAAAAAGCTTCTGCAGAGCTGTCAGAAACAGCACCGGGAGAGAAGGGAACTGCCTGGTGGGTTTGGCCCCCTCAGTGCTGCATCCTGCTCCATCCCTGAGCTCCATCCCCGAGCTCCATCCCCAACCAGCTCCAGAGGGAGAGAAAGCATGCTGATTTTCTGGGATTTTCCAGCTTATCCAGCATTTACAGAGCTGCCTATCCCATTTTGCATGCGGAGGGGCAAGTTTGGCTGAGCCCACGGCAAGGACTGCTGGCAGATGAGCTCAAAGTCCTTTGGGGAAACCAGCAGGGAAAAAACCAACATGGACAAGACACCCCCTGTGTCTCCCGGCTGGATAAGGAGCTGCAGTGACCTTGTCCAAACATGGCCTGGAGTTAGAAGTGAGGAAGAAGAGGATGTGACTCACAGCTGGGATGTGGCCACAGAGGACAGATGTGTTTTATTACTGTCCAGCCCCTCTCTGCAGCTCTGTCTCGGTGACTCAGCCTTGCCTTCGGGCCCTTCCGAAAGGAGCCCTTCCCAGCAGCTTCCCTCTGCTGCAGTAAAACACATTTGGGAAGCTCAGGCTCCTGCGAAGGGGAAGAAAAAATAAATCAAAGTTATGTTTCTCCATGGGAATCTTCCAATTTCAATTGTAAATCATTCAAAGAAGGGTAAAATCAAATGCTTTAGTGGTGGGATTCAGCTCTCTGCATTTAGAGACTTAAAAGCCAAACATGCCCCAGTCCCAGCGTAAGGACAGCGAGGAGGAGTCCCCTGGGGTTTCTTGGACACGTCCCACAGGGCAAGAGGAAACGTCTCCTGGAGGTGTTCCATGTCTGGAGGGAGGAATAAGGGGATTTCAACAGGTCTCCTTCCCAGAGCCCTGAGGAAACTCAGCAGCATTTAGTGGAGAGAGCCCCAAAGCACCGAGACGAGGCCGAGCCACCACATGTTAGACATCAGAGAATCTGAAGAGCCGAGCCCTGCAGCCAGCTGGGCACAGCTCATCGCTTCTGGGGATCTCCTGTGGAATCCCGACACCGCTCCCCCACCTTGGGAAGGGCTTCCCTTCCCACATGGACCCCCAAAGAGCCTCCGGCACACTCATCTTCACTGCTCACCCACCGCTGCCACCAGGCACCGAGGGACACACGAGGTGACGGCCCTGCCCAGAACCTCCCTTCCCACCTGTGGTTTTCCCAGCGGGAGAGCAGGTGGAGCGCATCAGCCGGGCGGCTTTTCCAGCCTCATCCGGGCTTTGACGGCACCGGGAGCCAAAGCTCCGTGGGCCGCCCCGGGCCCAGCGCTGCCCGCCCCGGGAGCCAGCGGCGCAGTTCGCCCGGCAGACACTGGATGGGGCTGCGACACCGGACACCCGCACAGCTGGCACAGCTGGGGGCAGAACGGCCTCCGCCAGATGTTTCGGGGTCTCTCTTTGCGGGTGCCAGGCTGGCGGTGCCACAGCTGCCACCGCCCGCGCGGGATGCCGGGCCTGGCACCAGGTGGCATCAATCCAGGCTCCAGCTCTGCGGGATGCTGAGTGAGTATCTGGCAGCACCTGGAGGCAGCTGGAGGCTTCACCTCCGAAAGCATTTCCGCGTTCTGAGCGCGGCGATGGGAAGGCAGAGCGGGAGGTGCTGCCTGGCAAAGTGCTGATGAAGTTTTCTGCTGCAGTTGCAAGATGAGGTGACCTTCCTACCTGCCAGCCGCCTGAATCCTAGCTCTTTGAGGGAATTCGGAGAAGGGCACGGAGTGGCAGGACAAGAGGGAAGGGCTTCCCCTTGTCAGAGGGCAGGGTGAGATGGGATCTTAGGGAGAAACTCTTCCCTGTGAGGGTGGGGAGGCCCCACAGAGAAGCCGTGGCTGCCCCTGGATCCCTGGAAGTGTCCGAGGCCAGACGACCTGGGTGTGTGCTGATCTTTGGGACTTTCACCTGTTTTTCCAGCACCTTCTTTCCGTGCCGTGCTTTGCTCATCCCGCTGAAGGCAGTGTGGCTGTGGGCACGCTCTGTGTGTCACTACCCCCCTGCAGCAGAGGATTTGGTTGGTGTTCATCGCTCATTTTCCCTCTCCCTCTGCTTTGGCAGAACTGAAGACCCAGAAATCCATCGCTCTGAGAAACTGGAGAGGAAACCTACGGAGTTCTTCCTTCCTTCAAACCTTTCCTGCTCTTGGGCTGCCTTCTCCCAGCCCCGCTGCAGCCCCTGGGGAGCACGGCTGGGCACCACCCGTGTGTCACCGTGCTGGGGGTGCAGGGGACACCCCCCTGACTCACCTGGGCACTCCCTCGGCCTCGCAGGTGTTGCCTGAGCAGCGAAGCTGGGCTTGGTTCACCGCTCCGGAGAAGCCACAGCGATTTTAGGAAGACCGATCCCATTAATACCTGCCTGGTGGAAGGATCTGAGGCTTTTTCAGGTAATCTGTTCTGTACATGTGTGGGAAGGTTTGGATGTGGGTTTTTTACCCCTGAACTTGCTCAGAGAGGCTGATGAAATTTGGTTTTTGGGATGTCCCAGGCACCTTAGCTGGAGTGGAGTGCAGGTTGGAGGGGAGAAGAGGGGAAGGGGGGTGTGTTAGAGAGGGTGTTGGGGTTAGGACACATTTATACCCCCGTGGCAGCTAATAATACCCTAATAACTACCAGCACTAATAAATCTACTCTTTATTCTAAGAAATAATCATAGATTTATGTTGCAATAGGTGATTTTACTACTGGGTCCTAAAAGATAATATTGTCAATAGAATTTAAGAGATCCTAACAGCAGAATTTATTGATAATTGTATTAATAGCTCATACCAATACTAGAGAGGCTGCTGCTTACAGAAGATGATAATAAACACTAATCAAATGAACTAATACTACTAATTAATAATAAATATAAATAAAGCTAATAACCATCTCCTGTCACTCCCCTGAGAGGACAGAGGGCAAAAGGTGGGTGACACCACAGGCCACTGGGTGACCCTGAGGCCTTGGGCTCCCCTGGACAGGACTGGCAGTGGTTGATCCATTACACCAAAGTGCCCCTTCTCACTTGGCTCATCATTATTAACCCCTGTATTGTCATTTGACCCCTTGAGCAATTATCAGAGCCTCAAATGTAACCCCAAATGACCTCAATGAACCCCTCTCAGGGACTTCAGGAAAGGGTAGAACCAGGGAGAAATCACCTCATCCCCTGCCTCTCTAACTGGGGATTCTTGTCGGTTATGCTGATTTGCCAAACCTATAAAATTGTAAATACGTTACAGGGTGCATCTCGGCGTGTTTTCATCCAGCGTGTTGTGCACTGTAAGGATCCTTTTAAAGGTCACCTCTTTCTATCACCCAACCCAGTCTGGCTCATGATTTTAGCACCAGTGAAAGGACATCGGATTTTGGCGACTCCGCCGGAACAGGAGGCACTCGTGGGCAGGAGGCACTCGTGACACAGCTCCTCAGATCTGGGACCACCCCACTCGCCCCATCCTGGCACTGATGCCTTCTCCAGCGACCTCGAAACAGAGACTGGACAGGAGTAAGGGAGTAAAGGTAGGTGTTTATTTGCAAGGCCTTCAAAGGCACCACCCTGGGGAGCCAGGGGCTACTTCCAAAACGGACCCCACGATGGACAACAAGTCATGAGATCTTCCCACTTTTATAGATTTGGTCCATTTGCATATCAGCATAAATTCACCAATTAAATCTTTAGCTAATGAGGTAATTTCTTCAATTTCTCCACCTCTCTTGCAGCCCTAGCTTATACCTTTGGACCTAGAACAGCCCGAGTGTCCTTGAATAGCAAGCTCAGAGAAGCTCTGTTGTGTCTGTCTGGCCTAAGAGAGCAGCTAACAAGCTGCAAGGAACTTCAGAGTTACACACTAGGCCATCCAGAGCCTGAAAAAATATAAAATTTAAAACCTAAAGCATCAGCACCACCATTATTAAAAGACACAGGGGCTCTTTGTGGTGCTCTGGGAAACTCCAGGAGCTCCAGAATCGGACACAGAAGTAGAGATGTGATAAAAGGCAGTGTTCTGTCACTTGCATCTGTGGGGTTTGCATTTGGAGATCTCTTGTGGGGTTTTTTGGGTGGGAAAGGGGCAGAGTGGGGGCACATGGGGGGTTTTATTCATTCCCTATGTTTTGTCCTCCCGTGGTTCCTGCAGGGGTTGGGTCTGGAGGTCAGAGTGGGGACGCCCTTCCCTCAGCTCTGCCTGCAGACTCTCACTGCACTGCCCTGTTCTTTTTAGCCTTCTGATAATTTACATTTTTTGGAGTCAGATTCTCACACTTCCATGTAAATAGCAGACAATGTTTAGTTAACTGTCCTTTCTGTTTTTCATTCCTTTGTGGTGAAGGAAAGTTTGACGAGCATTTCTTTTGTCCACTGACATTGAAGAGGAAGTGACACTGTCCCTCCAATCCCTTGTCGAATTAAGAAACCTATAAATATAAGGAGCTCAAATAAACTTTTCTTCTTCTCTTTTTGCTCAACTAGCAGGTGTCAGAGTGGCTCTTTCTTGTGTCCTATAGGGACACAACTCAGGCTGTGACCAGGGTGAAGTGCTGCTCCTTGGAGCCTCTGTACATCTCCAGCAGCGACTTTTTGCCCGATACTTGCAAGATTTTCATTAATCTATGTGAAAATAAAGTACGGATTCAAAGCTGGGCTGCCGAGTTTGCTCCCACAAACAGAAGGGTTTGTGTTGCTCCCTGAATCCTGGGGATTCCAGCCCGGATCCTGGTCAGACAAGGTTTTATTCTCATGTGCTCTTTTTCTGGTTCATTCCTGGCGCTGCCACAGCCCGTTACAGGGATGGCACAGAGCAGAGTTATCCCACCGTGGGGGCACAGAACCCCAGTGTGCGTCCCACGGAGCACTCGGGCCTGGTGGCTGCCTGGCAGAGTGGTTTTTTCTCTCTCACATTTGTTTTGGGTGGTTCTTTGGCTTTTCAGAGTCCTGTCCCAGAGCCAGAACAGACGAGAGAGGCCTGCTGGTTCCGTGTCAAGGTTGTTTATTTTATCTTATCTCTCAGCTAGACCTCAGCTTCTGCAGTGATCTGAATGCCAGCTGAAATTCCACAGGAACTGCCCACATTGGGTGTTTCTGCCCTTTTTGTACCTGTCTTACAATCCAATAACTGCCCGAAATGTTTTCATATTTACTGTAATATANATTATTTTGTGTGTCCGAGGAGACACAATAAAGACGCTCTGACACCTGCCAGGTTCAGCAGAAAGAAGCAAAATGACTACGGTTTATTGACACTACATTATTCTTATACACATTCCAATACTTAAGTAAACATCGGCTCTATTTACATAACTGTGTGAGAAAAATATCTGACTCCAAGGTTAAAAACAGAAGGCTTACAGAAAAACAAGGCTTTAGCAAAATCTCATTTTTTGGGCTTTCTGCCAGGGTCTGAGACCCCCTTGCTGAGGTCTCTGACACCCCAGGGCAGCCAGAGGCACATCCTGGACTCCAACAGCTGCCAACTCCTTCCTCAGTGGCTTCTCTCCTGTTTGTAAATGGAAATGTGGGGTGCCTCTGCTCGAGTGAAGAGAAAATAAAGCTCCCCCAAAACTCCCCGTTAGATTTAATAATAAAATTATTAAAAATTACTCTGATGGGTAAAAAGATGTCTCTTATCACGGAAGAGCTGCTTTCCACGCAGGTGTGGCCAATGCAGAAGTTGGAGAAAGGAGGGGCCCGGCCTCCCTTTGGCAGCTTGGAAAGTGAATTAATGTCAGAATTATTGTTACAGCACTGCAATGGATTTTATACCCTGAACTCTTCATGCTATTTTCCTGAGGTCACAGGGGCCACTTGAGGTCATTTGGGGCCCTGACTGGGGTTACTCGAGGTCACAGGGGTTACTTGAGGTCACAGAGGTTACTTGAGGTCACAGAGGTTACTTGAGGTCACAGAGGTTACTTGAGGTCACAGAGGTTACTTGAGGTCACAGAGGTTACTTGAGGTCACAGAGGTTACTTGAGGTCACAGAGGTTACTTGAGGTCACAGAGGTTACTTGAGGTCACAGAGGTTACTTGAGGTCACAGAGGTTACTTGAGGTCACAGAGGTTACTTGAGGTCACAGAGGTTACTTGAGGTCACAGAGGTTACTTGAGGTCACAGAGGTTACTTGAGGTCACAGAGGTTACTTGAGGTCACAGAGGTTACTTGAGGTCACAGAGGTTACTTGAGGTCACAGAGGTTACTTGAGGTCACAGAGGTTACTTGAGGTCACAGAGGTTACTTGAGGTCACAGAGGTTACTTGAGGTCACAGAGGTTACTTGAGGTCACAGAGGTTACTTGAGGTCACAGAGGTTACTTGAGGTCACAGAGGTTACTTGAGGTCACAGAGGTTACTTGAGGTCACAGAGGTTACTTGAGGTCACAGAGGTTACTTGAGGTCACAGAGGTTACTTGAGGTCACAGAGGTTACTTGAGGTCACAGAGGTTACTTGAGGTCACAGAGGTTACTTGAGGTCACAGAGGTTACTTGAGGTCACAGAGGTTACTTGAGGTCACAGAGGTTACTTGAGGTCACAGAGGTTACTTGAGGTCACAGAGGTTACTTGAGGTCACAGAGGTTACTTGAGGTCATTTGAGGCTCTGATAATTGATCAAGGGGTCAAACACCAACACAGGGTTTAATTCTTTTAAACAGGGGCCAAACAGGAAGGGGCACTTTGGTGTAATGGATCAACCACTGCCAGTCCTGTCCAGGGGAGCCCAAGGCCTCAGGGTCACCCAGTGGCCTGTGGTGTCACCTACCCTTTGCCCTCTGTCCTCTCAGAAGAGTGACAGGAGGTGGTTATTAACTTTATTTATATTTATTATTAATTAGTAGGATTAGTTCATTTGATTAGTGTTTATTATCATCTTCTGTAAGCAGCAGCCTCTCTAGTATTGGTATGAGCTATTAATACAATTATCAATAAATTCTGCTGTTGGGATCTCTTAAATTCTACTGGCGATATTATCTTTTAGGACCCAGTAGTAAAATCACCTATTGCAACCTACATCTATGATTATTTCTTAGAATGAAGAGTAGATTTATTAATGCTGATAGTTATTAGTGTATTATTAGCTGCCACGGGGGTATAAATGTGTCCTGTTGGAACCTCCATGGAATTATGGGATGCCCTTCTCACCCTTCTCTTTGTGGCAGCAAATGCCACAACTCAGCTCTGAGTCCTAACTTTATTTTCACATCGGTGAAAAAAACCCTGCAAGAATCAGACCGAAAAAACCCCAACTCCTGGAAACGTACACAGCTCCAACAAAAATATATCAACCCAAAGCTTTTGGGACACCACATGTGGCAGGTGGGGACAGCTCCCCTCTGCTCAGTGCTGGGACACCCACGGGACGAAGGCTCGTGGCCCTCAGAGCTTAGAGGATGTGATTTGGAGGCAGGAGGGGCTGATTCCTCTGGGGTGAGGCAGGGGAGGGCTGGGACAGAAGCTCAAGGCAGGTTCTTGCCTGTGCCCCCTCCCCAGCGCGGGGTCAGAGATGCCACCGAGGCACAGAGAGGAGCTGGACCCAGGGCTGGCAATGATTGAGCACAAAACCCCCCTGAGATGGGGCTGGCTGGCCCTGGCTGATGTTGATTTTAAGTTGGTGGGAGTTCTGGGAGCTGCTGTTGCAGCAGCTGCGCAGCATCCCTGAAATAAACCCAGTTCAGAGGGCAGAGGGGAGCCCTGCCCCTCACGTCAGCACAGCTCCAAACCAGACATCCTAAAGGTTTTCTGTGGGAAGAACAGAAAATTTTGGGAAGAGCCATTTGGTTGGCTTCCAAAATCATCCCAGGGAATGTGAAAACACAGCCTGGCCTCCCCAGCTCCAGCATCTCCTCTTGTGCTGTCCCTTCTTCCGTGAGAGCAGACACTGTCCCCATCTGCATCCAGCCTCCTTTCAGGTGGGTGTAGAGAGCAAGAAGGTCTCTTTAAACATCATCCCAAATCTCCAGAAATTTCCCTGCGGGCTGCCAGATCAGGCAGGGAGCCCCTGGTTTGCAGCCTGATGAGCGTCCCCAAAACAGAGCCTGCTGAACCCCCCCAAACCCAGACTTACACCTCGATATCAGCGAGCCAGCAAATCTTTAAGTTCCCTTCCAACCCAAACCACTCCAGGATCCTTTGCCAGCTGCATCAGTGGGATTTTCCCACGTTTCTTCCCCGGACCGGGGACAGATGGGAAGATCCAGCCCCAAAGCAGAGCCTGAGCACGGCGAGAGGCACAGCCCCGCATTGCAGATCCTGCTGCGGGCAAGGGCCAGCCCCAAATTCCCTGAGAGCTGCTGTCAAACCTTCCAGCGGGGCTCTAAATCCTCCCGGACTTCCTTGGCTCCAGCTGGCTGAACAAGCTGGCAACAGCAGAAAGCGAGGCAAAGCCTCTCCTGCTCGGGGAGAAAAAAGATTGGGAGAAGTCTCCATAAATCCTGAGGCAGTTACTGATGGAGAGGACTCCCCTCCTCCTGCTCCGCACTCTGCGGCACAAATTACGGCCCCAACTTCGCTGTTGTTCAGCGATGAACATCTGAAAAGGCTGTGACAGATGAGAGGAGGGATGATTTAACAGCCATAAATCCAGCCAGCTTAGAGGTGTTTTTACAACCAAACCCATCTCGAATCCCCTCTGTTATGAATACTTATCACTCCCAGACACTGCTACAATGGAAAGATTCTTAACAGCTTTAATAGAGACGCAATAAAACCCCCAGAGCCGGGCGAGCAGCCGTCCTTTGATCCCTCCCGAGGGAGGCAGCGGGGCCAGGAGCTGCTGGCTGTGCTCAGGCTTGGAGGAGCAGAGCTGGGGCAGCCACCGGGCTGACCCTGGGTTTAATGGATGGGTGGAATCATCCCAGAGCTGGATCAGCTTTCCTAAAGCTGCTGCGGGATGTAATTAATACCCGGCAGGGAAGGGGGACAGGCTGTGCCCAGGACATCCAGTACCTTCTCCAGGGGCTCCTCCTGCGTTCCCACACCACACCTGGCCCAACCCACCTGCAGGGATTTAAACCAAGGGTGGGTTCAGCTCCACCAATGACCCTCCTGGGTGTGCTGACACCACTTTGTAATCTGATAATGACTAAATTGGCTCAACGACCACCACCTGATGAGCAGGACAGGGATGCTGCTCCTCGGCACTTCCCGAAGCTCAGGAGATCTCCCAGCCCCTGCCATGGATCTCACTCCCTCACAGGTCGGGATTAAGCAGCCCCAGATCTCATCCTCTCTTCCTAAGCGTCCCCTAAATCCTCCCAAAACCATTCTAAGCACCCAGCCAGGAAAACAGCACCGGGGAGGTGCCAGGGGCACCCACTGCAAAGGGCACCCGGAGCTGGGCAAACACCTCGGGAATAAACCCCTCCTTTCTTATGCACACAGGCTTATCAGGCACAGCCAGGTGATAAGGAATTCACAGGTGGAGGGAGCAAAAGCGATCCCAGGCTCTTTGTTTTCCATAGCTGAGCAGTGCACACCCAGGGGAAACACCAGGGAAAACATCCCAGCTTTGGGCTGGAGGTTTCCCTCCTGCAGTGCAGGGGTAATTCAATAAAAACAAGGAGCAGGGAAAGCTCCTTCCTAAGAGAAATGTGGCCACAGAAGCCTCCTGTTGGGCTACCAAGAGAGAAACCAGCCCTGCAGGGCAAGGAACAGGCTCAGCTTGGCCACAAGGAGACCTGAGGGGACGTGGACTCCGAATCCTGGGTGGAAGATGACATTCCCAGCCCGTTAACCTAAGGGAACAGGTTTTTCTTAATAAGCTAATACCGAGTAATTGATTTTTAAATACACTGAAATCAAATGTCCCGAGGCCAGAGCAGGATCCCAGTTCCACCATCATCTCGGCGGCCACGGGCAGAGAGGGAGAGCACAGGGGAAAAGAAAATAAAAATGAAATCTCCTTCATGTGCCTCTCTGGCTCCGGGGCAAATGAGAACATCTCTGTAAAAGGTGCAACAGTTTTTCTCTATTAAAAAATAGATGATCAAAAGGGAGAAGCTGATGGAGGCACCAGGGAGTCCTGAGGTCGAACAGGCAGCGTGGAGAAAATCCATCTGCTGAAAACGCACAACAACTGAGCAAAAAAAATCGGTTTTAAGATAATTTATTCCAGTCTCTCTCTCTCTCTCTCACCCCATCCTTCACACAGTCCCAGTCGAGGAGGGTTTATGGCTATTTTTTATTGGATTTTAATTGTTTTTATAGAAAAATACACATGCAAATAATATATATACTTCAGCGCTGAACTTTTCTTTTCATGTTGGAAAAAAATAATAATAATAATAAAGAAATGAAGGAGGATTTGGGAAAGACCTGAGTGGAGACAGATACCAGGGAATGCCACGGGGATGGGATGCTCCAGGATGCTGAGCTGCTCGTGGTCCAGCACATTTTGTCCATCAGGAGGGTTTTTATTGGGATGAGAGACCAACATCAGCCCCTCAGCCCAACAACAACCCTTCTCCAGTAACTGCCCAGTTTGGGAAAGGCCAAGGAAAAACTGGTGCTGGATCCACCCTTCCTACAAAAGCAGCAGGGATCCCATTCCCAGCAGCAAGGGAAGCCCAGCTTAGGTAGAAGCATCACTTTGATGCTTGGAAATGACACCAGAAGCCAAGAGCTACGTGGGAAAAAACACCCTTTTATGCTATTTCCTATGGGATACAGCTGGCAGCACAGGGAAAAACGGATTCATTGAAACCCGGACTCGTTTCGGGATGATGTTTTTGGGGTGAGACTCCATTGGACCCTTGGCTGTGCAGGGCTGGGGGTTTCTGAGCCTGTGGGCTGCTCCTTGCAGAGGGGAGCAGTGATGTCCCCGTGCCCCCAGCGATGTCCCCGTGCCCCCAGCGATGTCCTCGTGCCCCTAGCGATGCCCTCGTGCCCCCAGCGATGCCCTCGTGCCCCCAGCGAAGCCCCCGTGCCCCCAGCCTCTCTGCAAACACCGTGCCAAGGTCCGAGGGATGGAACAGCTCTGCTGCGTGCTGGGAGCTGCCAGCCCTGCAGCAGAAGAGGAGATGTCCTTTAGACGAGGCTATTTCAGGTTTGATGGATGAGCAGCTGGAGCGAAGAGCTGGCGAAGGAGAGGGCAGAGAGGAGCAGCCCGGGGAAGGAGGACAATTAATCTACTGCCACGGGACGCCGGGGGGCTCTGGGAAATGTCACAATCCAGCAGCATCCCGACACTGACAGGGCAGCAGGGAGAGGGAGGAGGCGTTCTGCCATCTCCTCCCAAGCCCAGCAGAGCTCCTCTGCCTCCTCTCCCCCAATCCTGCCCCAGGCCATGGCTTTTTTTCCTACAGATCCAGGCTGATGATACGGAGCACGCTGTGGTCTGTGCCCGGAGGTGCAAACCCACCCGGGCAGCACAGGGAAGGTTCCCCAAGGGTTTCCCTCCAGCTCCCAAGGAGCTGCACAGCGAGGGTGGCAGCAGCGCTTTGCCAGCCCCACCTCTGTCCCCAGCCAGGCCCCACCCTGCCCGTGTGCCCAGGCAGTGGTGACACCCCTGGAGACACCCCAGGGCCTGGCTGACAGCCCCAGCTCCTGGATGGGGTCCCTGCCATCCCCTCCCGCACCCCTGGTGCAGCTCCAGCACCAGCGAGGGGACACCAGCAGGGAACAGCAGCCTTGGACACCTCTGGATTTACCAGCAGAGACCTCACCAGCGTTTCATGGGGCGGCTGCAGACACAGCACCTGGGGGCTGCACAGCCACGCTCTTCCTGCTTTTCCCTTGTGTTTTGGTTTGCTTTTGAACCAATGAAATTCACTTCTGGGACTGTCTGCTCCGACGAGAGAGGCGGGAGGGTCTGGCGAGGGCGGGGGCTGTTTGGCTCCTATGTCTACAGGCTGCCCTGGGGCAGCTCTAGAGTCTGGTGGGCGATCATGCAGGTTTTATTGCAGCTCATGGGGGTGGTTTGTTCTGTAGGTAGCCCAGCTGCGGTCTCAGGTAGCCCCGGAGGTGGGCTCCTCTCCCCTTCCCGCCTGTCCGGCCGCTCTCTCCGCCGCCGCGTGCTGACCAGGCGGCTACTCCGTGGCCATCTGCTCGATGTGGTCACTGAGCAGCTTGTATTGCTCTGGCAAGGAGAGAGAAAAGGGCTCTGGGAGGCTGCTGAACCATCCCATCCACGCTCCATCCCTCCAGGAAGCCGGGAAGGGGCCGTACATGCCCCGGGCTCTCCCCTACCTTCATCCAAGTTGCCGATGGTCGCCTGCTTCTTCAGGAAGTCGCTGCAGAGCTTCTTGTTGAGGCCGAACGCCAGCATGTTGTGGATGAAGGTGCTGAGGGAGGACAGAGATGCTCTGGGTGAGAGAACGGCCGGGCTGCTCTTTCTTCCTCCCACCTTCCTCCCCCTCCCCACAGCCCCTTGTCCCGGGTGCTGCGATGATGCTCAGCTCGGTCCCTGCGGCACCGGGATATTCAAAAGAAGGGGCAGGAGCAGGTCCCAGGGAGAAGCACCACGCATCCTCTGCACCACGAGGGATGTCCCCAGTGGGGAAACACCTGGGAGGTGTCCCCTGTCAGCAGCTGGTCCCCTGGGGGGGTGGTCCCCGTGCCCTGCTCACCCCAGCTGCCCGAAGGTGATGTTCTCGTTGAAGCGCAGGCTGTCGTCCCGCTCCTCCTGCGTCATGTGGCACCACTTCTCCCTGCAAGGAACGCGCCGGTCTGGCACCGCTCTGTCACCACTGCCACCCCAGCATCCCCTGCCTGCCTCCTCCCACCCCGGGCCACATTGCTGGAGGACGGGAAGGCACCGAGAGCCCCTTGGAGGACAGGAAGGCACCGAGAGCCCCTGGGTGTGGTGGTGCTGGGTGTGGGGTGAGCTCACAACATGGATCCATCTGCAGAGCTCTCACCCTGGAGCAAAGCGAGAGGTGCTCCAGGAAAAACCTCATTGCCTGGAAAGGCCCAGATTGAGAGCTAAAAATAGCATCGATCCCTCCAGCACGGAGCTCACCTTCGGTGCCACCTCGGGCCTGAGGAGCAGGCAGGGGATGGCCCCAGCGGGGCTCTGCTGAAGCCCCCAGCCTGGGAGGGTGACAGGGGGACACCAGGCACCTGTCCCTCACCCGCAGCAAGGCTCCGACTCCCCAAATCCCGACCAAGGTGCTCCCCAAAATGTACCTCCCCCTCCGCCAGGGCGGGAGCTCCCGCACCCCTCCCCACGGCCCCTCATCCCAGCGGTGCCCCGAGGGTGCCCCGGCTCTGCTCCAGCTCCCTGCAACTGCAGCATCGCCTTGAGGCACCGAGAGGTTCAAGCTCTGGGTGTTTGCAACCAGCTCCAGGCAGTGGCAGAGCCCCCGTCCCGGGAACAAAGCCTGTGCCACAGGGGTGGCACTTGGGGTGGTGGCAGCAGGGCTCGGGGCATGCACGCCAGGGAAACTACAGCTCCACGGGGCAGCCGGCCCCTTCCCGAGAGTCAGGAGGGGTCACAGCCAAGGGCAAGAGGAGGAAAAGCAAGGAAAAACAGGGACAGGCAGAAGAAAAGTGGAGGAGAAGGAAGAGGAGAACATCAGGAGAAGAACGGGGGCTTGTAGCGCGCCGGAATGCCAGGCAGGAGGGGGGAGCTGTGCCGGGTGGAAATTGGGATAGAGGGGGGTCTCACCCTAAATTCGGGGAGGCTGGCTCAGCCCCAGTGTGGCTGGAACTGGAAGAGGATGGGAGCCCAGCCAGGCTGACCCCACAAAGGGAGCCAGACCCCGTTAAATCACCCCAACCCAAATGTGCAAAGCTGCTGAGCTGAGCCTCCAGCCACCCGCTCGTGTTTATAGGGCTCTGGAAACGCACACAGCATGTGCCAGGGGATTGCTTTTAAAGAAAAGAAGGTGTAATTTCTCCCAGATAAAGCCCAGGATAACAAATAAAACCCACAGCCAAGCGGAGAGGCTGAAAGGAGAGGGGAAGGCTCGAATTAAGGGGCTTTGAAATCTGGAAGCAAAACTTCACAGACCGCACTGGCTCGCTTACAGAAACAGCATGTTTGTAACTCTTTTTTTCCTGCCTTTTTATGTTTTGGAGGGAGGAAGAAGGGAGAAAAAACATTATCAAAGTGCCCCCCCCCCCAAAAAAAAAAATTTGGCTGTGTTTCTGGCTTATTACTGGAGAGCAACACGCCTGGGAAGGGAGAAAAGCCACATGTGGCTCCACTCAGGGCCTTTGATCTTCACCCTGGCCCAGCAGGGCAGGCACGGGGGTGAGGAACCCCCCGGGCTGTGGGGTTGTGTTTTGGGGGATCCAGGGAAGCCTTGCTGTGCCTGGAAGTGCTGAGAACTCTCCAGCAGCTCTCTCCTCTTCCAGCAGCAGCGGCGTTTCCCCCCACACAGCAAACCCCAGCACCATTTACACCATCCCTTGGCCAGGACATTCCTCAGCCACACAGAAAATTCCCTGCCAGGCTTCCAAAAATCCTCATCCTCTTGCTGATGCCGTCACCCGGAGGGATTTGCTGCCAGATCCCACCCTCTGAGAGAGCAAGGACTGTCCCCAAGGACACGCTCCCAATCGGGACATGTAGCACCCCCGTCTGCATTTTTAATTTTGTTAAGGGATGGCAGCAGAAAAAAATGCATTAAAAAATGGAAAAGGACCAGCTTTTCCAGCTGGCAAAGGATCCCCAGCACCTCTAAGTGGCAGCAGAAGCCAGGAGCAAGCGGGAAGGACAGGAGAGGGGGATGCTTTCTACACAAAGAGGCTCCGTTCATGTCCAGAACCGGCCCAGGGGGATGTTCCCAGCAAAACATCACAGCTTGAAACCATTCAGGCTCCTTTTTAAAAACCACATGAAAGAGGAGCCAACCTAAACCTTCAGGAGGGTGATGCTCATGCTCAAACCTCCACCAGCCATTCCTCCTCCACGGAGAAAGGGCCTTTCGGAGCCCCCCAAAACACATCCCCCCGTCCCCAGGGCAGGATCTGGGCCCGAAGTGAGCCTGTGGGCACTGAGGAAGTACAGGGACAGACACACCTCTTCTCCTCTTCCTCCCCAGTGTTCCCTCTGGAGCGGCGGCAGAAACGGGGCCGACAAAAGTGGTGCGAGAAAAGATCATGCAAGACAGAGGGATGGAGGGGAACGGAGAGAAGAAGAGACGGGAGAAGGTTGTTAGAGGCAGAGAGAGAGGAAAGAGAGAGAAAAAGAGGAGTTTAGTCCCGATGCCTTCCCCCCCTCCCCTGCCCTCCCCACCCAGGGGGGAAAAACCTCCCCAGGTCTCGCTGCAGCCCCGGGAGGACGAGGCCCGGCCACCCCAGAGATGTCCTGGTGACCCCACCACAGAGGTGGCCACAAGCCCATCCCCATGGACCCTCCGGACCTCTGCCCCGGCCGAGCACCGCCCGGGAATTCCAAACCGGGAATTCCAAACCGGGAATTCCAAACCAGCCCTCACCAACCACCTCCTCCCTCCAAGGATCCCGATCCTCAGCCCGGCACGGGCATCCCAGCCCTCTCTGAGGATTCTCATCCTCTCCAGAGGACTCGGGGGGGTCACCGCCACCTTCCAACCCCCCGAGAGGCTCAGGAGACTCCAGGCTGCAGCTCCCAAAGCTCCTTTGTTAGTCAGGCTCGCTCCTGCAGCCGAGGCAGACTCAGCCATCAGATTAATTGGGAAAGGCACCGGGAGCAGGGAGCAGCTGCCGGTGGCGTCTGTCCTTGTGAGACATTTGCTGCTGCTAATTTGGGGCTTAATCAAGGCAAATGCAGTTCTGGGTACATCGCTGCTCAATCGGCTCTTCCCGTGCTGGCTTGGGAGGAAAACAGGAAAGCAATAAAGGGGAAAACAGGGATTGATCCGCGAGCTGAGCCTGGCACAGCATCCCGGGGTGCGAGCCAGGGCTGCTGCGGCTTCGCTGGGGGTTTGGGGAGGACACAGAGGGGGCTGGCTGTTCAAAGGTGCTGTCAGAGCTCCGAAAAGGGGCGGCTCGAATGCTCCCCGAGAGCTCAGAGCACTGCGGAGGCAGCAGGAGGGGCCGGTGGCAGTGGGAATCGGCCTCAGGAGAGGAGGGAATGGCCGGAGCGCTCGGCGGCTCCGCGGTGGAGCAAGGGGTGGGCACAAGCTTGGCGAGTGTCTCACCCACTTCTGCACCCCGTGTGCCCCGTGCCACCCCCCAACACGAGCAGCCCCTTCCCTGGAAGGTTTATCCCACTTTTTGGGGCTGGCAGGGCAGCCGACTCCAGCTTTTGTCCTCGCTGGCTGCAGGTTGTCCCTCCTGGGGACACTGGGACATCCCCTCCATCCAGCACCTCCCTGATGGCTGCCCCGAGCCCCTCCCAGACCTGCTGGCAAACTCGGCACCAACAGCCAAGCCCCGCCTGGGATTTCTGGGCACAGCTCTGGGGCAGCCTCCAAAAACGCTGCACAACGAGCCAGGAAACCTTCATGCTCTCAAATCCCTCTCAGGCTGCAGATCTCAGCTGCCCACCCCACTGCCCAGCGCTCCCTGCAGCTCTCCAGTCAGGGATGGGAAGCAGAGCATTTCCCTGGGGTTGGTCAAGCTCGGGGCTGTTGGGAGGAGCACCCTGGAGGTTTGGAGTCTCCTTTTGCCAGGGGGACGTGTCCTACCTGGTGGTGGGGGACCTCTTCCTGCGCTCGCAGTGCACGGCGTCGAAGAAGGCGGCGTTCCAGAAGCGCAGGTTGTGCCTGCAGGGAGGGAGGGAGATGCTGGGAATGGCCAAGTGGGATTTCATAACAAGGGCAGGGAGGCCCTGGCACAGCATTCCCAGAGCAGCTGTGGCTGCCCCTGGATGCCTGGCAGTGCCCAAGGCCAGGTTGGACGGGGCTTGGAGCAGCCCGGGGTAGGGGAAGGTGTCCCTGCCCATGGGATGGGAAGAGCTTTAGGGTCCCTTCCAGGTCGGTTTTTTGGGGGGATAGGAAGTATCACCCAGCCTGTCCCTGAGTCCTTTAAGGGTCAGGATGGGCCAAACAAGCCTGGCAGATTCGGGGCATTTCTGGCCCAGCTCTTTGGTGGCTGCAAACTCACTCTCATGAGCACAGGGGACGTGCCAAACCCAAGGCCAGCTCAGTTAGGGGCACTCATGGACATCTGGGCACATGTGGCCAGGAGGACAAACCCCTCCCCAGGCCAGAGCCAGCTCGCCCCGGGGCTTTACCAGATTGGCTGCTGCTTGAGGTGCATGTACAGGTAGATCTTCTCCCCTTTCTTCTCCTCCTCCGGGCTCTGCAGGGACACTGTGGGGACACCGAGTCACACGCCAAGCTCTGGGGGACTCCCACCTCCCCATCCACACATGGATTTTGTGCCCCCTCCCAGTCTGGTGGCTGAGCAGCCGGGATAGTTTGCAAACCAAACACATCCTCAGTGATGGGGAGAGGAGCTCTGAGTGCCCTTGGAGGGCAGGGATCAGCCCTGAGGAAGGCAGGGATGTCCCTGGAGGATCCTGGGGGGACAGGAGCACTGGTTTGGGAGTGCACACAGGTACTGGGGGGACGGGTGCACTGCCAAAGCTCAGAGGGAGCAGGTGCCCAAACCTCTGCAGCCTGTGGCACTGAGGACAAGATCCTCGCAGGACGGGAGTGGCAATTGGCATTTCAAACCCAGCCCCGAGGAATTCCAGCATTTCCAACCCTCTGTCCTTCCCCAGGGATGCCCTGACCGTGCCCGTTTCACCAACACTGGCTGCACTCACCCGTCTTCTTCAGCTTCTCCTTTGGTTTGTCCTCACCTTCGCTGTGGCACAAGAAATCAGGGTCAGCTCCCAAAATCCTGTCCCCCCAACAGCCCAGGGCCGCCCTGACAAAGGGAACCTCATTTGAAAGACCCCCTGCTCCCACGCCACCGTCCCCAGGGCCAGAAAGGTGACAGAGACAGTGGCGTCCCTCCCGTCGGACTCAGCACAGAGATGGGGCAGAAGATCACGAGCTGGCAACCACAAAACTCCACGGCCAAGGGAAACGGGACCCCCAGACCACGAGGTGACAGTGACTGAAGCATGGGACCAGGCTGGAGACCACCTCCCACGGCCATGGGAGGGCACAGGCTGGGACAGGAGCAGGGACAGCAGCACGGGTGACAGGCAACAGTGACAAACCCACGGTGGCCCTACAGCCAGGAGGCTTCTGGTCACGCTGTGAGTGCCCACCCACCCCATGGGAGTGGCACCCACTCGCTCTTTTTGGTGGCAGGACCCTTCAGTTTGGTCTCCAGGCCCCCGAAGAAGCCCTTGACGTTCTCGGTCTTGGCCGAGGTGTTTTTCAGCAGCCTCTCAGCAATGTCCTTCTTCTCGGCCAGCCAGGTGTTGGCCGACTTCAGGTAGGAGTCGATGCTGCCCGTGGGCTTCTCCTTGGCCTCCAAGGGCAGGGCGTGAGGCTTCCCTGGGGAAAACGTGCCAGGAGCTCAGCGGGCCCTACTGAGTGCTGCCAGCTGCATCCAGCTCCACGATGCACCACCAGGAGGTGGAAACACCCAACATCCCACCCCAGTTCCTGTAGGTTTTTATTTCTATCCTCCCCGCTCCCATTTTGGACAGACAACCCAGCTCCTCGTGCAGGAGCGGCCACCACACAACAAGCAATAAATAAACCAAGGATTTCTGGGCTGGGGCGTTCACATCCCACCCCTGCAGGGTCTGGGATCACCTGGGGGTTGTCACGTACGAATATTCCTGCCTGGAAGCAAGGACAAAGCAGCATCACCACCCCAGCGAGGGGCTGTGCCAGGCTGGCACGGATTCTGGGCCGTGGAGGCTCTTTTCCACCTGGGGCACCCCTCCAACACCCTTCCCAAGCACAGGACACGTTTCAAACCAGCCCCCAGCACCAGCAAAGCCTCCAGAGGGCTGCAGGTCCCCTTACCTATGTAGTAATAGGTGAAGCACATGGTCATGAGGTTCTTGGCGGGGCTGAAATCGTCCATCTGGTGACACCTGACACGGAGGGAGGACTCAGTGAGGACACCCCAGCCTCACAGCTCTGCCCCCTTTTTGGGGGCCGCCGCAAAGCCCCGGAGTGCCCGCAGGACTTACTCGAAGAGCACGAGGGCGAAGGACTGCATCAGGCGGTAGAAGGTCTGCTCCGAGACGCACTTGGAGTTGCAGCGCTGCGGGGACAGAGCCCAGGGCTCAGCACAGCACCAGCGACAGCCTCAGACCCACCCCGGGACCACAAAAGAGCACTCGTGGCTGGGTCTCCCCCGCAGAGACAGCGCTGTGCCTGTCTGGGTCGGTTTTTTGGGGGGATAGGATGTGTCTGAGTGCTGGCGGGGTTTAATTTGAAGATTATTTAAAGATAAAAGCGGTGAATTCTCTCCCACGTTGCACCAAGGGTGTATTTAGCTGCTCAAAATGCTCCCGTATCTCCCTCTGCTGTGGTTCCTCACTTTGCTTGAGTTCCTGCCTTCCAAAAATACTGCTTTGGGATATAAATGGATCTCCCTGGCCTGAGGTTGTTACAGACCCCGTGCAGGAACCCCGCTGCCTCCCCACCACTCTCCTTACCTGGGCGCTCACGTATCTCGCAAACCACTCCCTGCCCTTCCCGTTCTCGCTGCTGCAGAGCTCCCCGAACCTGGCCTTCTCCTCTTGGTCCAAATCCTCCCTGAAACAGGGAAAAATTAAAAAAACATCATTAAAACCAAGGATGTGACTTGCACCCCACAACATCCCTTTCGGCATCAGCATCCCGGGGAGAAAGGCAGAGGAAGAGGAGGAGAGGAGCACCCATTTTGTCATCCCTCGCCTCGCGCTGCTCTTTTCCTCCTCCCTGGCAGGAGGGAAACCAAAGGCAGAGGGNCACGCTCCATTTGCTCCATCCAGCCCGGCACGCGGAGCCGCGGAGCTGCAGAGCCCACAGCGCCGGGGTCTGGGGAGGCGGGGGGCTGGGGGCACAGCCAGGGGCTGCCGCAGGGTCCCTGGGCCCGTGTGAGCCGCTGGCATTGCCACGAGCATCGGCGGGGAGAGGAGGTGGGGACCCCCGGCAGGCTGAGCCCCCGGCATGGCATGGGGAGAGAG
>VYXC01007100.1:91410-140560 GCA_013397175.1 Platysteira castanea
CGGAAAAAAAAAAAGCTCCTTGTGCCGAGCTCGTCACGGCCGGCCGAGCGCCCGCGGCTCCCGGGAGAGCCGTGCCAAAACTCTTCGCTGCGGCGGGGAGCCAGGGGGTGATGCCCTGCGGAGGGATTCCCACGCCGGGCATCACCCTCGCTTCAAAACCGGGCTGCCCGAGCTCCTGTGTGAGCTGGCTGCGGGAATATTAGGAAAAATTAGGCGGGATCGCCATCAAAGGGGAGTTGTCCAGCCTAAGGGGCCGCACATATTCCAAATATTAACCAATCTAAAATATTAACCAACCCAAAATACCCGTATATTGGATCCACTATCCAATATCCAAAATATTAGCTAATATCAACCAAAATGATGCGGGGTCCCCAGCAAAGGGGGATTCTCCAGCCCAAACCAGCCTGTCCAAGCCCCTGTGCACCCTGACGTCTGGGTATTAAGAAAAATTAGGCAGGATCCCCATCAAAGGGGAGTTCTTCAGCCTAAGGAGCTGCACAGGCAAATATCCCAAATATTAACCAAAATCATGTAGGGTCCTCATCAAAAGGGGAGTTCTCCAGCCCAAACCAGCTTGACCATGTGCACATGCAGATGTAACAAATAGAAACCAAAATGAGGTGGGGCCCCCATCAAAGGGGGATTCTCCAGCCCAAAGCAGCTTGTCCAAGCCCCTCTCTAACCCGACATCTGGGATATTAAACAAAACTAGGCAGGATCCTCACCAAAGGGGGATTCTCCAGCCCTTTTCCTCACCTTTAGCTGGTTTTAGGCCTCCCACCACTCAGANTGTCCAAGCCCCTGTGCACCCTGACGTCTGGGTATTAAGAAAAATTAGGCAGGATCCCCATCAAAAGGGGAGTTCTCCAGCCCAAACCAGCTTGACCATGTGCACATGCAGATATCCCAAGTAGAAACCAAAATGAGGTGGGACCCCCATCAAATGGGGATTCTACAGCCCAAAGCAGCTTGTCCAAGCCCCTCTCTAACCCGACATCTGGGATATTAAACAAAACTAGGCAGGATCCTCACCAAAGGGGGATTCTCCAGCCCTTTTCCTCACCTTTAGCTGGTTTTAGGCCTCCCACCACTCAGACCCCTGAGGATTGTGAGTTCAAGAGGATGCTCCTCCCCAGGTGAGCCACTCCAGGGAAAAAAGTGCCAGGTGGGGTCAGAGAGGGGGAAAGCCCAGCTGGGGAGGAGCAGCAAGAGGACAAGGGCAAAGCTCGGGGGAATTACTGCCCACTCAGAAGGCACTGCTGTTATCTGGCTTGGAGCAAGACCCTCCAGAGAAAAACTCCAGGGGTTTCACGGCAAGAGATGGGGAACAGGGAAAGGCTGAGCCCCCTGGGAGGGGGTGTCACACGCCTGGGGAGCAATTTTTGGGTGCTCTCAACAATGGGGAGTCTCTGGTACAAGGAGAATCAAACAACCACGAGGAGGAGGCCACCAAGCCCTCCAGCTCTGCCCTTGCCAGCCTGTGCCAGGGCACCTCAGCCCTCCCAAAAACACCCAGGCACTGCCTGCATTAACCCAGAGGGGTCTCGCTGAGGGTTTGGGGGCCCAAAACAGCGAGAGGAGACAGGAATTCCCCCCATATCAGCACAGAATCCCTGGTCCTGCTTATCCTCCCTGCCCCAGCATCACCCCAGCCCCCAGCGGAGCCCTTTTCCATGCAGCAGAGCATCCCCCATGAGCAGGGAGACAGGGATTGCTGACCCAACACACCCTCAGGCCCTGCAGCAGCAGCCACTCCTGCTCCGACCCCTAAAGGGAGCAAAAACCAGGAAGAACCACATCCTCCCCCTCTGGAGATGCCAGTGAGCAGCAAACCGCGGGATGCCAGGGAAATTCTGCTGGGATGGGAACCGCAGCATCCCTGGCAGAGCCTGGCCAAACCTGGGTGCTGCCACCCTTGGAAAAGAGTCCAACCCCTCAATTTTGTGGCTTTTCCATGCTCTGGAGCCAGGCAGGAGCGAGGGAGATGGGTGAGTCACTGCTGCCACGGGGCATCCTCGTCAGGAGAGCTGAAATGGTGCCAATTAGTGTGAAACTGCTCAGTGCCCCCTCCGTCCCCACACCGGGGACTCTGCACACCCGTCATCAGCAGCAGCCCACGGAGGGAGCAGCGTGCCTGCCACGAAGTGTTTGAGCTCAGCAGAAACCCAGGAGCAGCGCTAATTGACTGTCTGCCCAGGGTGATTATTATAATTAAGGCAGGCTTCAGAAATTGCAAGTGACACGGAAAAAACACCTCCCGGCTCCCCGATTTTGATCTGACACCACGGGAAGGGTTTTAGTGCTTCCCCCCTTGCCAGTTCTTGCTGGCTGGGTTTTCACGTGGATGCCTGGTCTTTGTTTGTTTGTTTTTATCTGCTTATTCTGCTGTTGAGCCTGGGTTTGGAGCATGGAAGGTGGAAATTCTGGGAGGATACACATTCCTGGCACCTGGAAACGTTCCAGGCCAATTTGGATAGGGCTTGGAGCAACCTGGGCTAGTGGAAGGTGTCCCTGCCCGTGGCAGAGGGTGGGACCGAGTGAGTTTTAAGGTCCCTTCCAACCCAAACCATTCCACGGTTTTATGAAGTTTTTTGCCTTCCTCCACCTTAGCTCAAAGTCCTCCCCAGGAATTCTTCACCTTAACCAGGAAAGGAGCAGCCCCAGGCTGCTCACCAGGGGCTGGGAGAGCATCCACCTCTCGACCCTGCACATCTGGAAGCAGCCAAGGAGCAGGACCACGGGTCAGGTTGGGTGATCGACCCTCCAGCACCCGTATGAGACATCCAGGGCTTCCCAAGCGGGAATGTCTCCATGGTGGTGCCCCTAAAAACACCCTCCTGGGAGAGTGACCCCTCTCCCAGCTCCACCCCCAGCCCACAACCATCTCCCACCACCCTCCTCCCTCCTTGGCACGTCCCAGGGATGCCCACAACCCCGCAGCTGCAGAGCTGGCACCGGGAGAGCTGCTGGTGACGTGGATGTTCCTCCTCGCGTCCCCGTCACGCAGACAAAGGCTCCGGGGGTGGCTGTGGCTGTCACACACGACAAGTGCCCCATTTTCCCTTCTCCATCCCATCCCAGCACGGCTCCAGCAGCAGCAGCAGCGCCGCAGCCGTGCTGGCGTCTGCCAGGGGTGGGTCCCTGGCAGCAGGAGGAGGGCACAGAGCAGGGTGGGTGCTGAGCACAGGGTGACATCCCCACCGACCCGGCAGCTACAAGGGGAAGCAAATCGTCAGTGGAAGTTGCTGAAGGATTGGGTAATTTTTTGCTTCACACCCCTGAGCAGCGGGGCCAGGCACAAGGGCCAGGGGAGGATCCAGGAAGGAGCCAGGGGTTGATGGCAGAGGAATCATGGAATCACAGAATGTCCTGAGTGGGAAGGGACCCACAGGGGTCATCCAGTCCCTGTGTGGCTCTGCACTGACACCCCAACAATCCCACCCTGGGCATCCCTGGCAGCGCTGTCCAAACGCTCCTGGAGCTCTGGCAGCCTCGGGGCCGTGCCCATTCCCTGGGGAGCCTGGGCAGCACCCAGCACCCTCTGGGGGAAAAGCCTTTCCCTGATATCCAACCTGACCCTCCCCTGGCACAGCTCCATGCCATTCTCTCGGGTCCTGTCCCTGGTCACCACCGAGAAGGTGTCGCTGCTGCCCCTTCCCTTCCCCTCAGGATGCAAAATCCCGCTGTAAGGAACAACAGCAGGGCAAGGATGGGGGGAAACGAGATAACAGCTCTGATAACAACCCCAAAGCCCAGGTCCTGCAGCACCACAGGGCCAGGCTGACCCCAGTCCAAAGAGGGGCAGCTCCTCCGGGCAGGGCTGTGCCACCAGAGCCAAAGCACCTGGAGAGGGACAGGGGCAACAAGAGGCTGCAGCATCACCGGGTCACTTGCCCAAGGATGAATTAATTGGCTTTAAAAACACCCCCAACAGGAAACCACCCAAGCCCCAAAGGATACTCACCCTCCACCATCTCATGGGCTGAAAGATTTGGTTCAGCCTCCCCAGACAAGGAAGAGGCCGGGTTCCTGGTGCTGATCTGTGCTCCAGAGCCTTCTCCCAGCCCAGGAGATCCCGGCAGCTCCCTGGGCCCTCAAACCCAACACCCAACACCGGCACGACGCAACCGAGTGTTGCCACACCACGGATGGTTGTGACACAGCTGCTCCAAACCTAAATAAGCTGCTCTTCCAGACTGACCCTCTGCAAATCCCTCCTAATCCAATCTTGTTTATGGCATTAAGCTGGACCCTCCCATACTGAACGCCCCTGTTTGCTCAACAGTTGGGATAATCCTCGTGTTTCCTCCGTCCTGGTTGAAGCTCTGATGCAGGAGTCACCGGAGCTTCCTTCTCCTCGTGTGCTGAGGTGTTCAGGGACGAGGGCACGCCTGCACTCCCAGCTCCACGTCCCGCTGGCACATCCCCTGCCTGTCACGCATGGAAAACCTCTCCCCATGCCAGTGTGACACAGCCCGGAGTTCTCCCGTGCTGGGATTTAACACAGAGTTTTCTCCCCCTCATCCAGACACAGGGAAAGAGCTGGAGGGGACAAACCCCGCTCTGACCTCCAGCTTCCCCCATAAATCTCAGCTTGTTACAAAACAAGCCCCAGTCCACGTTAGTTTGATGTGTTATTCCCACGGAAGATGCCGGAGCCACATTCCCCACCACGGCTTGAGGTTGGGGATGCTCTGCCCTCCCCAAGGCCATCCCACAGATGGATCTCACTTCAGGAGGACACAGCTCCACTGAGCAACACGGGGCTTGCCAGAGGCTGGCACAGCCTCATGTCTCCGTGACACCAATTCCTTCGGGGAGGACAAAACCCTCCCCATGTGTCCCTGGGGTCCTCTCAGTTAGCAAACATCTGCCACGCCACGTGTGTGTGTGAGAGCAGCTCAGCCAGGCATGCAGGAGGATGAAAGTGTTATAATTACCCTCAGATTCCCTGGAATCTGCAGGGAAGTCATGCCACGGAAAAGGAAACCTGTTTTATCTTTCCTAAAAGGAAAGCCGAACCTATTTACAAAGCCAGACGCAGGCGGCCAGGCTGGCATGGGCTGGAGCAGCAGGAACGGGGCTCTTTTCCCTCTGCTTCCCCTCCAAATAAGCCTGGATCTCGTTTGGATCCATCACACAGCACAGGAACACCCTCGGGGATTTGTACCCACCAACGCTGCCTGCGAGTCCGCGTGGACCTGGCGAAGAGCTCCAGAGGGATTCAATCCGTGGCAAAGCAGCCCTTGGAGCACGGAAATCCGCGGTGGAGCTGGGAGGAAGGAGGGTGGTTTTCCTCCCTCCCGCCCATTCCAGGCAGCGGGAAGGGCGAGGAGCAGCCGTGGGGCTGCTGGGAGGGCGAAGGTTGCAGCGGCGAGTGACAGCTCAGGGCTCTGTTGTCACAATGCCACGGGGCCGGGGCGGTGGCAGGGACCTCCCAGAGCAGCAGCAGGAGCCTTGGGATGGCAGGATGCACCTCGGCTCGGGAAAAACAATGGGATTCACAGGGAAGGGCAGCACAACTCAACCCCTGAGCACCCCACAGCTCCCCACTAGAGTCCCCCAAAGGAGCTGCTGGTGACACTTGCAGTGCTGGTGACACCTCCAGCACAGCTCTCGTGTCCCGTGTCCCCTCTCCCGCTCGAGCTCAGCTGGTCACAAGCCAGGGATAAGCACCACCTCCAACTGCACCACTTCTCCAGGGAAGAGCATGGTCCTCACAAGTGGGAGAGGAGCTGGCGGGAGCCCTGCAGCCCCCAGAGCATTCGGACACAGCACAGGACAAGGGCAGATGACGCTCAGGACACCCCGGTGACCACAGCACCAAAGGGAAAGTCACCAGCACAGCAGGATTTGAATCCAGGAATGTGGATGTTAAGGCACGACAATGGCAGAGGATCAGTGCCCTTTTCCTGCTTTTATTCCCAAATCCTGACAAAGATGGGATCCCCCAGCAGGCCGCCTCACCCACCCTCTCCCGAGCGTCCCGCTGCGGTGTCAGCTCCCTGCTCCCCCAGCTGTTCTTCCCAACGCCACCTCTGCAGTCCCAGAGGATTCAGCACCGACCGTCCTGGTCAGCAGCAAGGGACAGGGACAGGGACAGGGACAGGGACAGAGAGGACAAAAGAACCCCTGCACTTCCCGACAGGGAATCACTCCATCCCCAGGGAATTCCATCCCTAACTGGTTTGCACGAAGACCTTCTAAATTCATGAGCAAACAACCCAGAAGAGGATAAGGGCGATTAAATTAACTCCAGGCATGGAAGGGAACTCCAGCTCACGGTCCTGCAGCCCTCCGTGATGGGGTTTGCTCCTTCCAGTGGGATGGNCGATGCTATTTCCCTCCCGGCTCCAGCAGCGGCTCCCGGCTCTCTGTTTGTGTAAAGCTCCCCCACACGTAAGGGAATTTACAAATATCGTCTTTGGAGGCAGCAATTGTCACCTCGGCCATCTGTCAAACCGGGAGCCAGGCAGCGGGGGGACAACGCAGGGGATGGAAATGTCACAGCCGTGCCACGGGAGGGTCCCCACGGAGATGCCACAGTTTGGGATCTCATGGGAGCCACACTTTGATCCCTGAACCTCAGGCTCGCCCTGCTCACCACCCAAAAAAATACCAGTAAGTTTCCGAACTACAGCAAATTTCCCGACTTCTGCCACTCCATGCCTCCCTGACGCAGGCCAATATTTCCTCCCAGCAGCTTTGCCGGGTGGGATCAGCACCCACCCCTCCTCCAGCCCAGCCTGCCCCAAAATCCCCTTTACCTTCCTCCCCCGGCCGCGGCTCCCGGGGCCGCTCCTTGCAGAAGCGTCCGGCAGAGGCGATGCCCGGGTGCCCAGCCCGGGGCGGGCACAGCCCGGAGGGACAGGGACACTTCCGCCAGCGCTCACCGCTGTCCGATGATTGATTCACTCGGGGACACAGAGTGAAAGCCAAACCAGGTGAGGCGGGGACGCGCCCGCCGCTTTTCCCTGTCCCCGGGTGCCGCCCGCCGACGGCAGCTCCCGGAGGCTCCCGGGACTGGAAAGACCTGTCCGGGCTCCTGGAGCAGCCACGAGGGCACGGCGCTGGCAGCAGAGGTGTGGCAGAGGCCAGCAGGGCTGCTGTCACCGCCCCTCGGGCTGTCACCGACACCCTGCGCCTGGCAAAGGGCTGGGGACACGTTAGCGGCCGCCTGGATGCATCCCGCATCCCAAAATGTGAGCCCAGACCGATGTAATTCCCTGTGAGGCTGTGCCTGCCCAGGGAATGAACCCGTTTAATCTGTCCTTGAGTTAGGCTGGGCCTGGGGGGCCTGGACCTGGCTGGGACCCCCAAATACTCGAGGGGTAACCCCATCCCAAATCCAGAAGCGCTGGGATGCCCTGAGGCAGCTGCTCCCAGTCCCCATCTCCCACTGCCAGCACAAAGCGCCTGCAAAGCAGCGCAGCCGGGGGGGAAAACAGGAAACAAATGTGGAGGAAAGGCAGCTTTATTTCTCCCTGGCATTTAATAACCTTTATTGTCCTCCGAGCGGCAGTTTCCCCTTCCAGGAGCCGGCAGCACGGCTGATCCTCCTCCAGGCTGGGAATGCTCCGGGGCCTGGCAGCTGCCCTGTCCCCTCACCTGAAACCCCCAAAGGTTCCAAAGGCACCAACCAGAAGGAAACGCTGTGGGATGCCGGGGCTGGGCTGGCCCTTCCGGAGCTCCCTGTAACCCCTGCATCGCTGCCGCATCCCGCAGCCCTCCCCACAGCGTTCCCGGGCTGCCGGGGAGACCTTTCGGCACTGAGGTGGTGCAAAAGATTCCAGGGACACCGCAGGGCATCCGAGCCGGCAGATGAGGCACTTACCAGGCACGGGGGAGAGGCACTGACAACTCGCAGGAGGCAAAAGGAGGAATTAATGGGGCTGCAATTCCCACTGCCTCCATCGTTAGGGAAGGAAAACGCATGCGAGCAGCCTCGCTCGAATGCACAGCGTAATTTGTTTTGGATTTAATGTCACCCCGCTTCCCAGAGATGGGCTGGAGCTGGGAAAAGCCTCTGCTTGTGTCGCCGGTGCTCCAGGGAAAGTGGGAGGCAAAGGAGGGGGTTCGAGGGGTTTTATGGAGGGAAAAGCTCAGCTGAAGCCGGGCAGTGCTGCTGCGAGAGGCTGGGACCGCTGAAGTGAGACATCACCCCCGGGAGCTGCTGCCTGAAAAATACCTAAAATCAGCCTAATATTGAATATAGATCTTTCGTGAAGGGTCTCAGGAAGGTTTCCTCCTGTCCACCAAACTCTGCACACTAAAAGCAGCATCACCGTGCCCTGCAAGGGGCAGGGGCATCACCTCACCAAGAACAGGATTTTGGGGGGCAGGACAGCAGAGGGACGGGGGAACCCCAGTTTTCTCCGGGACTTAATCCCCTCTGGGAGCCCGGAGCTTTGCAGGAGGAGGTCGGGATTTTCCCCAGCCTGATGTGTTTCCTCCTCGGGGCCTCTTGTTTGCGCGGGCGGCTGCGAACGTTTCCTGCTCCCGGAAAAGCTCCGGAGGGAGCAGCCCGGCTGGGCACTCACCTCCCTGGCTTCCCCAGCCTCCCAAACACCGCTAATTCGGGGATTGGATCCACTAATTCGGGGATCAGATCCACCCAGCTCACCCTCCTGGAACCTGCAGAGCTCCCCTGCACCTCCTGCTTCTGTTTTTTAACCCAAGAGCGCGGCGGGGCCCCGAGCCCTGCCAGGGCTGGGAATTCCACTCAAATCTCCAGGTGCTGCTGGAAGAGAGGAATAATCAAATACAGACCTGGGAGTCCCACGGCAGCAAAATCGCTGGGGTTTTTCCCTGCAGGGCTGGAACAAGGAAGAGATAAACCACGCTTGCTCCAGAGCACAGGCAAACAGCTGCTTATCACCACGCTGGCAGCCTCAAGGCTGTTGCAGGGTGTCAGGAGAAGTATTATTCCTCCCCGCTCCCGGGGAATTTCTATTTTTGGCCCCTTCGTCACAAGGAGCCGCTGCCTGGAGCTGGGAGAGCAGCCAGCCCTGCAGAGCCCCTTCCCTCCCGCTGCCAGCTCACCCGGAGGTGGGTGCACTTTGGGGGAAACAGGGGCAGTTTTGGTTCAAGCTGCAGGATCCACCCTCGCCTGGCTCGCGGAGAAAGCTGCAGGGAGAAGTTCGAGCCCCTTCCAGGGTGTAAAGGGGCTCCAGGAGCGCTGGAGGGGGAGTGGGGACAAGGGATGGAGGGACAGGGCACAGGGAATGGCTTCCCACTGCCAGAGGGCAGGAATGGATGGGATATTGGGAAGGAATTCCTCCCTGTGAGGGTGGAGAGGCCCTGGAATAGAATTCCCAGAGCAGCTGTGGCTGCCCGTGGATCCCTGGCAGTGCCCAAGGCCAGGTTGGAGCAGCCTGGGACAGTGGAAGGTGTCCCTGCCCATGGCAGGGGCTGGAATGGGATGAATTTTAAGGTCCCTCCCAACCCAAACCATTCTGGGATTTCGTGATAATCCAAAGCTCAGCTGCAAAGGGGCAGAGCTGGACTTTGTGCTGGACTTTCCAGTGACATTTTAGGGGTCATTGGTCGTCTTCAGGCTGGAAAATGGTGACTCCCGTGTCCTTGGGGGACAGAAAAGCCAAGGTCTGGTCTGGTGAGTGCTGGTGACAGCCCTGTGTGGTGGTGAGACACCACAGGGTCCTCCTGTCAACACCTTTGTGACACTCCCTGCACCACAATTCCCTTGGCCAGGGGGAGCAGATCCATCCATTTCTCCCTCTCTCCCTGGCTCCCCTCCTTCCCAGCCCTCACCAGCTCACCTCGGTGAGCTCCACACACCCCTGCAACGCCCAAACCCAAACAGCCAGCACACGGAAAAAGCCCATTTTTGATCATTCCCTTCTGTCCAAGTGTGAGATGGGTAATTGAGGGTAAAATTCCATCCAGGGTGCATTTCAGCCCTGAAAATAGCCCGATAAATGAGCTCAGCTCTTTGCTGGTTGACTCAGCTAATCCTTCAGCTGCCGCCAGACAGCTTTGATTGTATCTTCTCTCCTTGGGCTCCGTTTAATGCCAAGGCCGAGCCGTGGCAGCTGCAGCAGCTCTGTGCAATTCATAATCTGCCTTTATTCCTGGCTGCACCGCTGAACAGAGGTCGGCTCCCGCTCCTGGCTTGATTTATGAATATGGATTTTGTTGGTTAAGCCATTAGGAGCGGTGATGGAGCAATTCCTCGTACATCCTGCACCGTGCAGGGCCTCATTTGCAGCCCGGCCCGCAGAACATTCCCCCCGCACCGCTGTTCACGCAGGGAAGATCACATTAGGGCTTTGTCTGGAATGCTGTAATTCCACCTCGCCTCCCTGAGGCCTCTCCGGTGGGAAACAGCCCCGCCGCAGGCAGGGAAGCGGTGGGGAAAGGAGGGAACTCGTGCCCAGCGGGAGGAGCTGATATCCCGCCCCAAAAGCTGAAAGGAAAGTGTTAAATCCGCTGCGAGCCCAGCGGGGACCCCGCTCCGGCTGTTTGTGGTGCTGCCCCAGCGCCTCCATCCATCCATCCCTCCATCCATCCACCCATCCATGCATCCCAGGGGATGCTCC
This sequence comes from Platysteira castanea, assembly GCA_013397175.1. NCBI lineage: Eukaryota > Metazoa > Chordata > Aves > Passeriformes > Platysteira > Platysteira castanea. Next base: position 101,973 of record VYXC01007100.1, read on the forward strand.
AGCTGCAATAGCCGGGCTGGGGGGGTCCTCATCCTGCTCTGCTCCCCTGGGAGCAGCAATTCCCCCTCCAGGGCACAGCCCCGCAGAGCGGAGTCCCCAGCCCGGCATCGCTCCCCGGGGAAGCCCAGAGCGGTCGGGTCCCTGTGCCGAGCTGGCATTCCCCGTTCCCGGGTCAGCACGTCCCAGCCCCGTTCCGCAGCGCTTTGTGCCGGCGCGGAGGGAGAAACAGGCTGTGCCCGGCGGCCTCGCTGTGCAATTAGAGAAAACAAAGAGGGAGAAGGGAATTGTGGCGGAGGCCGGGATACAGCTCCCGCTCCCTGGCTCCCAGCCGTGTTTTTTCCCATCGCTGCTCGTTTTGGAGAAAAGAAGGTTCCCCTCCAGCTGCCCCCATGTCAGGCACCACCCAGCCCAGGGAGAACTTGGCACCTCCTCCCTAAAAACACCAGGATGTGGTCATGGATGAAACAAGCTCGTTATCCACGCGGGAAACTTTGGGAAGGATCCCAAGCAAAGCCAAGTTTCCCCTTCACAGCAAGCAAGACACTTGGAAAGGTGCACAAGTGATATCCAAGGCCTGTCTTTTCCAGAGCGGCAGAAAATTAAATTTCCATGTTATTTATCCAAGAACTCCTAAATGGAGCGGATCCATCCAGCTCATCACTCACCAGCATCTCCACGTTTGTTTTTAATTAGCAGGAAGGCACAGGGGCCGAGCCAGGCAGGGAACGGAGCTCGGGAAAAGCAGCCCTGGCAGGCTGGAGCAGGGGTGGGATACAGGCACCGGAGCAGGGAACAAGGGGACACTCGCTCTGAGGGCTCGGGGGTTGTGGAAACCACGACTGAGGGACAGGGGTCACACGAGGCTCCGTGGGAAGAGCCGGGACTCCAGCTCTGGGTGGGCGGCGTGTCCCAGGGGGGAATAATTTGGGTTCTCGGAGGTGAGGCGAGGGATGAGAAGGTGACAGAAAGCCCCAGGGAGCAGCCAGACATGGAGGAAAACGCTTCCAAGAGAGGTAAGATATGAGGAGAGAGAGAGAGGGGAGGGAATTTTGGGTTGTCCCACAGGTACCAGAGCGACAGATGGAGATGGGGTGATGGGAATGGGTTGATTTGGGATCAGCTGGGGGGAGGTGGGAAGTGAGACAGCAGATTGGAGGGAGCAGGGAAGGAGGGGACAAGTCCTGCAGGTACCCTCGTGTCCCCCCCCGGGGGAGGCCCCAGGGGTCCCAAGTCCCGCAGGTACCTGTGGGATAACCCGGGGGTCCCGATTTCAGCAGGTGGCCTGGCCCGAGAGCCTCAGGGTGCTGGGGCACAACGTTTCACACGCCTGTGTGGATCCCGGTCCCACGAGTGTCCATGCCCATGTCCATGTCCGTGCCCATTTCATCCTGGTTTCAAAAGTGTCCATGCTTGTGTCCATGTCCATATGGATCCCACGAGTGTCCGTGTCTGCCCATGTCCGTGCCCATGTGGATCCCACGAGTGTGCATGTCCGTGTCTATCCCACGAGTGTCCGTGTCTGTCCATATCCGTGTCCATGTCTGTCCGTGTCCGTGTGGATCCCACGAGTGTCCATGTCCTTGTCTGTCCATGTCCGTGTCCGTGTGCATCCCACGAGTGTCCAGGTCTGTCGATGTCCATGCCCGTGTCTGTGTCCATGTCTGTCCGTGTCTGTCTCTGTCCGTGTCCATGTGGATCCCACAAGTGTCCGTGTCTGTCCGTGTCCATGTCTGTGTCCATGTCCGTGTCTGTCCGTGTCCGTGCGGATCCCACGAGTGTCCATGTCCGTGTCCGTGTCTGTCCGTGTCCATGTGGTTCCCACGAGTGTCCATGTCTGTCCATGTCCATGTCCGTGTCCGTGTGCATCCCACGAGTGTCCAGGTCTGTCGATGTCCATGCCCGTGTCTGTGTCCATGTCTGTCCGTGTCTGTCTCTGTCCGTGTCCATGTGGATCCCACAAGTGTCCGTGTCTGTCCGTGTCCATGTCTGTGTCCATGTCCGTGTCTGTCCGTGTCCGTGCGGATCCCACGAGTGTCCGTGTCTGTCCATGTCCATGTCCATGTCCATCTCCATGTCCATGTCCATGTCCATGTCCGTGTCCGTGTGGATCCCACGAGTGTCCGTGTCCGGTCTCCAGGCGCCCCCTGGCGGACACGGCGCGGCCAAGCTCAGTCCGGCAGCGGCTGCTCCGGGAGAATCCCACGGGATGGATCCGCGGGATGGACCCCACGGGATGGCCCCACGGGATGGACTCACGGGATGGACCCCACGGGATGGACCCCGCGGGATGGACCCCACGGGAGGGACCCCACGGGATGGACCCCGCGGGAGGGACCCCGCGGGATGGACCCCACGGGAGGGACCCCACGGGATGGACCCCGCGGGATGGACCCACGGGATCGACCCCACGGGATGAGCCCCACGGGGGCTCTGAAGGGACGAGGTGACATTAAACCAGGAGCCAGGAGCAGATCCCATCACCCACAGAGGTTTAATGACAACAGGAACGTGGCACTGGGCAAGGAAAGGAGTGACAGCTCCAAGGAACCACAGAAGGAGATCAGGAGGCGTTAATTAGCCATTAATTAACCTTCTCCACTGGGAAGAGGAGGAAGAAGCAAATTCCTGCAGGGAACTGGGATGAGCAGAGCACACTCCAGTTTGCTCACCCTCCTCCAGGCGTTGCACTGGGATGATGCAGAGACACAACGTGGACAGCCCAACATTCCTCCTGTTCGGGTGCCTCCCAAAGTCCTGGAAAATTGGGAACTGCAGCCCTTGGATCACAGAGCAAGGTGGGTAGAAAGGCAGAGGGAAGGGCAGAGCCTGAATCTGTCCCACCCCATCCTCACCCCAGGGAAAGGCTCCAGCTGCTGCCAGGGCTGGGCTCGCGCTGGGAAGTGATTTCAGGCTTGTATTTGTGGTTTTAAGAATGGAGACCCACTTTCCTTCCTGTCTGGAAGCAAAAGCCTAGGGGGTTTAGGAACAAGCCAGGTAGGAAGGAGCAGGAATGCTGTGCAGGAATGCTGTGGCCTCTCAGGTGGAGCAGAGACACCCCCGAGAGCAGAGACCAAGACCCAGCACAGACAAGGTCCCCAGACCTTGTGGGACGTGTCTGTGCTGTCCCAGAGGGAATAATTCACCCCTGCACGGCCTCAGCTTCTGAGCCAAGAGCTCCAGGGCCAGCTCTCATCCTGTTCCACATGAGCAGCCCACAAAGGCCGTGACAGGCAGGACTTGACCCTCAGCAAATGGAAAAATCACTTTATCCACCACTGAGCTGGGAGGAGGAGCCCACCTGCCCAGAACATCTCTGCCAGGTCCCAGGGAGCTCCTCACTCCTTGGCCAGGGTTTGCAGCAAAGAGCTCAGCCCTGCCGTGATTCTCCACACCTCCAGCTTCCTTGGAAGGAGAGGGAAGCTCCCAATCCAGCACTTGGGAGGCGCCTGTGGTTGGGATTCAGCAACGCTGCCTCTTTGAGAAACCACATTTGTGCTCCTCCAAGGCCAAACACATGGCAGGAGTTCCTGCACTTGTGTTTTACTCTTCCCTTGCCAAGGCCTGAGCACTCCAACGGGGCTGCAGCACCACAAAATCAAGGCACGGGCCGAGGGGAAGGCACGGGTGGTACAAAAATGTCTAAAAGAGGGGAAATGGAAGATGCCAGACATTCCGAGGATGGCACTGGGGGGCTGTAAATGAGCACTCCAGCCTGGATTAACCACCAGCACTAAGGCAGAGCCAGATCAGGAGTTCATGCCTGAATTTGGGGAGTTCAGTGCTCCCCAGCCAGGGTTTGCTCTCAGAATCAGCTGCCAAGGAACTTACCAGCAGAACTGGGCTGCAGAACTCGAAGCACGACGTGCCCTCCAGGAGAGGCAGGACAGGGACACGGGGCTGGCACAGCACCTGCAGCAGGAGGAGGAGAAGCTCCTCGGTGGCAGCTGAGCTCATGCCACAAGTTGTCCCATTTCCACATTGGAAAAGCAGTGCAGAGCTGGAGTGGGTGAGAATTTGGAGTGTGGGAAATGCAGACAACTCTGATCCCACAGAGTGGGGCTGACACCATCTCACTGCCTCCCTCTCCTCATCCCTCGCGCTGGTTCCGTGCCAGCTGATCCCTTTCAGACCAAGTGGAAGGGAAAATGGGAAAAAAAAAAATCCAGGATTACCTGATGCTGCCTTTCAGGCAGAGAGGCTCTGTCAGGGCTCAGGGGTCAGTTCTGCCAGCCCAAACCTGCTGTGGGAGGGAGCAGGGCACCGCGGGCACCCAGGGGAGATGCAGGAGCAGAGAGCAGGGGAAGAATTGGGATTTCACAGCGGGAGGGGTGGGAGGTGTGCCTCACACCTTCAGGAAAGCAGAACTGCTCCCCAAGCACCCAAAAACCAGTTCCAGTGCCACGATGGAAGACACTCCAGGAGGGTGGAACTGGCCCAACATTTCCCTCTGGGATGAGGGGGAAAAAAAAAAGAAGCAAACAGAAATAAGTTCACAAAACTTGGCTTTTTTATTATTTGAAACTGGAAAAGGCTCCTTGGGTAACAACGATCAGGTGTAAAAGTAACACACGGGGCTTGCGCAGCTTTCCAAAACCTGGGGTGAAGCAGGCCAGGTGTTGGTTTTATACATCCCACTCCTCTCAAAGCCACCAAGAAAAGGACAGGCAAACCCCCAGCCCTTGGACAGAGGAGCAGACCGGGCAGGTGAGGTGTTTAAATCCCAATTTATCATGTTCCACACGGGTATCTGTGGTGGTGGATGCCCAGTGGTTTCCTCCCGCTGCCCTCGGCACAAAGCAGGGATTTATCTTTCATTTTTAATACTTCATGGAGACTTACCCACACTCAAAACCTCCAGGAAATGCCCAGATGAATCCGTCAGTGTCGTGTTAAAGTGGTGAGTGCAAAATACACGTGGGGACAGGGAAGAGGGAGTAATCAATGACAAAACAAAAGTGCAGATTGCTTTAATTAAGCTAATGAACACAGTCGAGCCCAGTGCTCTCTGCCTCCGAAGTTCCAAAGATTGCAATCCAAACAAAAAACCAGAATCACACATTTTAATTCACACAAAGCACCCAAAGATCAGTGGCAATCACAGTTTGGCACCTCTGCCTTCCACCCCACATCCCAAATAATTCACTGTCCCACTGGTAAGGGCAGCACGAGCCTTTGGCAGCTGAGCACCACAGAGGATTTTTGGCCACGTGAGCAGCCAGCTACAAGCCAGAGTTCACACATCATCATTGCCTAAACTAGAGAGTCGAGCCTAAACAACCCATTTCCACACAACAGCCAGCACTCCCATCGAGTTCCACTAGGTTTAAATTAATAAAAAGCAAGAAAAAGTCACCCTTGTTGAAAAGTAAACACGGAGCCAGCTGCAGTTTGGGTTTTTCCTGGGAGCTGCCAGCTCCAGCCACGTTTGCACAGGAATTCCCTTTCTCCCCAGCACACATTTCCCAAGGAACTGCCCTCCCACTCCAGGGCAGCTGTAGCAGCTCTGCTGTTCACTCCACAACGAAGCTGACACCCGAATTTACAAACAGCTCCATCCTTTCCCCCTCTCCTCAGTAAAATCCAGCCTGACAAACCCCGAGGAGGGCAGAGCCTCCCACAGCCACCACGGCTGAGCACGTTCACAGCTCTCAAATCAGGCCCAAGGCAAACAGCCCGGAGCTCTGATGTTCCTGTTTTCCAGCTGGCCAAATCCGTGTGTTTTGACACCACCGGGAGCAGGATGGAGGAGCAGAACCCAGCACGTGAACCAGAATTCAGCCCCAGGTCCTGCGATGGCCACTGGGGCTCTGCAACCTCTCCCTGCCAAGGCTTTGTTTGATCCAAAAGGCTCCTGCCAAGAGTATTCCTACCCCCGACGAGTTGTTTTCCATCCTCGCCAGCACTTTCCACCCATCTGGGATGAAGAAACCCAGCCAATTGTCCCCAAGATTTCCTGCAGAGCCAACAGGACCAGGAGACGTCGGCAGCAGAGATTTATCACCATCTGCAGGGCCCCAGCTCTCATTATCCCTGTCAACAGCTCTCACACAGATCCCAGCGGGCTGGGAAACTGGGATTTGGGAGAGAAGTGGGGTATGCAGGGCTGGGCAGGGGGTGGAACAGCCTGTACCAAACACCAGCAAGCACAGCAAGGCCCTGTCCTGTCAGCACTGCTGTTCTCCAGGGAAAAGCAGGATGGGGAAAAGCAGGATGGGGAAAAGCAGGAGGGGGAAAGCAGGATGGGGAAAAGCAGGATGGGAGAAGCAGGATGCGAGAAGCAGGATGGGGAAAAGCAGGATGGGGAAAAGCAGGATGGGGAAAAGCAGGATGGGGAAAAGCAGGATGGGGAAAAGCAGGATGGGAAAAGCAGGATGGGGAAAGGCAGGATGGGGAAAAGCAGGATGGGGAAAAGCAGGATGGGGAAAAGCAGGATGGGGAAAAGCAGGATGGGGAAAAGCAGGATGGGGAAAAGCAGGATGGGGAAAAGCAGGATGGGGAAAAGCAGGATGGGGAAAAGCAGGATGGGGAAAAGCAGGATGGGGAAAAGCAGGATGGGGAAAAGCAGGATGGGGAAAAGCAGGATGGGGAAAAGCAGGATGGGGAAAAGCAGGATGGGGAAAAGCAGGATGGGGAAAAGCAGGATGGGGAAAAGCAGGATGGGGAAAAGCAGGATGGGGAAAAGCAGGATGGGGAAAAGCAGGATGGGGAAAAGCAGGATGGGGAAAAGCAGGATGGGGAAAAGCAGGATGGGGAAAAGCAGGATGGGGAAAAGCAGGATGGGGAAAAGCAGGATGGGGAAAAGCAGGATGGGGAAAAGCAGGATGGGGAAAAGCAGGATGGGGAAAAGCAGGATGGGGAAAAGCAGGATGGGGAAAAGCAGGATGGGGAAAAGCAGGATGGGGAAAAGCAGGATGGGGAAAAGCAGGATGGGGAAAAGCAGGATGGGGAAAAGCAGGATGGGGAAAAGCAGGATGGGGAAAAGCAGGATGGGGAAAAGCAGGATGGGGAAAAGCAGGATGGGGAAAAGCAGGATGGGGAAAAGCAGGATGGGGAAAAGCAGGATGGGGAAAAGCAGGATGGGGAAAAGCAGGATGGGAGAAGCAGGAGCATCCCCCTGGCCACGGGGGATCAGATCCAAACTGCCTGCTCCTAAATCTTGTCTCCTCTTTCCCAAAGATGGCAGAGCTGGGAGTTCTAACTCCACGTTACCCTGCTTTGCTCTGGAAGCACCGACAGAGCCAGGCACAAAGGAACTGGCACAGGAGCATCCCCAGCATTCCCAAACCCATCTTTCCTCATCCTCAGCTGAATCAGAGGGAATTTTCCTCTGAAATGCCACTAAAGCCTGCCAGGCTTGGAGCAGCAGAAGGTGAGAAAAAGCATCAGAGGAGGAATATTAATACAAAACTTGCTATTTGCTTTGCTCCAGACAGAACAAGGCCGGGGGGTACCAGCAGTTCTCCCTTTCATCAGGAATTATCCTGACGTTTTGAGGCCAGCCAGGTAAACTATAAATAAAAAGATGCCACTAAAGGGGCAAGGCAGAGCTGGGAAAAATTCCCACAGGGCATCAGCCTCCACCAAAGCCCTTCTCTCCAGCCAGCCAAGCAGGGCTGGCCTTTGGGAGACCCTTGGCACTGCCACTGGGAAGGTTCAGAAGGGACAAAAAGCTTGGAGAAGAGCAGATGCACAACAGCAAAGAGGGGACACCTTGCCCAGGTGACAAAGGACAGAGGCTACAGACAGGTCAGTACTTGGGAGAGTGACTCAAGCCTCAGGCCAAGCACTTGCAGGGCAATCAGTGCAATCTGGATTTTCATCGACATTTAAAAAATTTTAATCGTAATTTAAAAGCTAAAAGCGAAAATTATCAAGTCAGTTGTGTAAAACTTCAAGATTTTGGGGTTTTTTTTTTGGTGGGGATATTGAAGTGGGGAGGAATCTGCACTCAGAGCTGTGGATCCAGCTGAAGAAGAGCTGGTTTTAGGGACATGCAGTGGGAGCAGCTGCCCAAGGGACATCTCCCATCCCTCTGGGCTGTCAGGGAGAACTCAAGGCAGACAGGAGATGGCCTAACAGCAAACTCCGAGATAAACAGGCCACTGAGACACCAAATAAAGTCGTAATCATAGAACCATTTAGGTTGGAAAAGACCTCTGAGAACGAGTCCAACACTAACCCAGCACTGATCATCTTTAGCTGTCCCAGGAACCTGCACCAAACTGGAAACCTCAGCCTGCAAATCAGGCACGAGTTGTGCACAGAGCTTGAGATGCTCAATTTCAGCTCCAGGTCACCTCTCTGCCCACTCACCGAGGCACAGAGAGCAGCCACTGCCCCTCTCCCAGCCCTGTGTGATCCAAACTGGCTCTTCCCTCTGCCAGGAAAACCTCTCCAGGCTGCTCACAACCAACCCACTTTTCACAGCTTATTCACCAGGCCTGCAGCAGCTCCTCACCCCCACACCGAGGCAGGCGTCCCACTCCTCACAAACCTGCAGGAAACAAAGCCCAAAGTGCCCTAAATCACCTTCGAATTCCCAGAGGTTTGGAGAACTCCATCCAGAGAGACAGGAATTAACCCTGTGAGTGACATGAGTGCTGCTCGGTGTCTCTGCTGGAGCCTGGGTTCTCCCACAGCTGAGGGAGGACACGAGAGCCAGAAATGGCAAAAAGCCCTTGTGAGAGTGAGATAAAAGCTGCTCACAGGCACTGGAATGCAGCAGGGACTGAAACTTCTCCACAGAAGGTGCCTGAAACCTCCCAGCACAGGTACAGACACATTTAGAGACCTAAAACTGCAGAGATGTAAAGGCAGGGGTTTGTTAGACACTGATCTAAGAAGGGACCTGGAGTTTGTCCTCACAGCCAGAGAGCAACTGCAACAAAGGGCTGGGTCAGTGCTGCTGGTTTAGAGCACAGCTCACAGCCTGGAGATGAGCACTGGCCAGGATTCTCCTGCACAGCACAGGGAATCTGCTTCCTTTGCTGCAGCACACAACTCCCAGCAGAGCTCAGATCTGCCACAAAATCATCTGGGATCAAACAAATGCGACCAGAAAGGGAGGGAGGGGTCCTGTGAGTGAAACCAGCAGCACCCACCCAGCAGCGCCCACTGCTCCCAGAGCCAGAACGAGCCACACAACACGAGGACAATCCCCTGTCACTCCTTTGGGCTCCAAAGGGCAACCTGAACAGGAATGCCACCCCTGGGTCACAAGTGACATGTGGCACTTTCTGCTGCCCATCTGGAGCCAGCTGGGCTCGTCTCACAGCTGGGTGCCTTTTTTGCTCCTTCCTTTCCATTTTCAGACCCGCTTCACAAGATCTGAGAAAAATTTCAAGGTACAAAGCAGTTTGAACAGATGAGAGCTGCTGCAGTTTACACCCGGTTCCAGTCCCACCCCCAGCCCCTGCCAGGAGAAGGAACCATCCCTGTGAACAGCAGACACCCAGACCTGCAGCCCCAGGGACAGCACATCCACGCAGCTCCAGAAACCAGGACAATGCTGAACCCCCTCACCTGCGGTGGGGATCCTGCCCTTGCTGAGGGAATTCTCCAGAGGACACCACACACTCCAATTACCAAGCCAAGGATGCAGCTATCACACCGGCCCCTCCTGGCAAGGCTGCACCCACAGAAAGGGTTCTGGAGAGGAGGATGTGCTTTGTCACTGCCTGTTCCTCTGCCCAGGTGTTGTTTTTGTCCCAATACATTCTTTTTTTTTTGCACTAAGGAAGGTCTGGCCCCTCCTCTGCAGGATCCCTTCAGCTCTGCAAAGCACAGACCGGGAAACGAGGCCCGCCGGGAAGCAGCGTGGAGTGGCACAGAGGAAAGGGCAGCCACGGATGTCTGAACTGGGATGTGTGTACGTTTTGGGGTAAAAAGGCTTTATTCAAAGTGCATGCTTCTATCCAGAGGTACCGAGAGCGAGGACTCCTCACCCCAGCCCCGGCTGGGGAGCGCAGCAGCCTTTGCCACCCCGAGCCCTGTCCATCACCAACCACTCATCAAGTAGCCAGGGACTGAATGTTCTTGAGCATCTCATCGAAGGCCTCCCGGGAAGGCGCTTGGGCGTTCTGGAAGGGGACCTTGATGCGGCTGTAGAGGCTGAAGGATTTGAGCTCCAGCCAGATGAAGCCGAAGCGGTCGTCGTCGAACAGGACGAACACGCCCGGCGTCCGCTCGGGGCTGGTGAAGCCGTGGCCAGCGATGAGCCCCGTCCCATAAAAACTGCCAGGGGAGAAGGGAAAAAGAGGTGTGACAACAGCCAGGATCACCTGGTTTTTAATAAATAATCAGCACAAAACTGTGATGAAGCCACTCTGCTGGGTGTGACTGAACAGCGAGTTTTACACTCGGTTTTTCTGTTAAGACAAGAAACTCCTCATTGCTATTTGCAGGTTGCTGCTTTGGGTTATCCTAATCAGCACCTGCACACCAAAGCTGGGGTTTTGGGTAGCTCAGCTCCCTAACCCCTCTGAGATTAACTTGTGCAACTTGAGGCTCAGTCCTCCCAGGAAAGCAAAGGCATGTTGGGAGCGTGACCAGAGAGGCAAAACCTAAGGGAAGGCAGAGAAAAATCTAAAAAGCAGAAAAATCCAGCAGGGTCTGAGGAAGAATAAAGGTCAAAGCTCTGAGCAAGCAGCAGGTGGAGCAGGGTTTTAGCCAAACAACTCAGCTGTGACAGCAGGAGCCTTCTGGGATTAACCAGCTCTGGGTAGGTTTTTCCACGAGCACAGATGTTTGGCTGAAGGTCACCTGCCTAAGCCTCAGCTTCTGGGCTCTTTTTGCACACTTCATTTAGTGTGCTGCTTCACCAGCTCCTGCTCCCATTGAACACAGCTCTCTGCATGCCTGCACCTCCTGCTTGGGGTGCTCAGCACCTGCCAGGGCTGCCCCAAGGCACCAGAGGCCAGGGAAAGGTGGGAGAGAGCATCGTGTTCCCACAGCCAAGGAACAGCAATGACACCACGGGAATGGGAAGCAGCTTGAACAGTTCTAAATATGTGAGCTGGGCAGCTCTGGGACATAAAACACACCAAAAAAAAGGGATGCGTGTGGAATTCAGAAGAGGTGGAGAGGAATTCAGGTTTGGCAAGGAAGGGGGATGGCAGATGGCAGTGTGGTGAGAGAGGGAACAACCCAAAGCATGGGAAATTGGGCAGCAGAGGCAGGAACCAGAGAGGTTGTGAATTCCCCATCCTTGGAAGTGTTCAAGGCCAGGCTGGATGAGGCTTGGAGCAACCTAGGATGGTGGAAGGTGTCCCTGTCCAGGGCAGGGGTGGAACTTTTAGGTCCTTTTCAACCCAAAGCATCCCAGCATTCCATGAAATCTGAGCCCAAGGGGCTGGGAGATCCACAGGCAGGCAAAGGGCACACAAATACAGGACACACCTCAAAGACTCCCCCTTCCCTTTCAGAAAGTGACTGGGCCATAAAACCAGCAGTTACCAGATGCGGCAGGCGCGGGGATAATCCTCATTCCTCGATATCACTCCCATGGGCAGCACAAAGGGCTGGGAAGCTGCTGCCTTGTCCTGGGTCGTCCCCTCTGCCCCAGCTGCAGTCTCTTCCCCCTCGGCACCTTCTCCTCCCAGGGGACTGGCAGGCGGGGAGGCAGCTTGCTGGGAATGCTCCTCTTCCTCCTGCTGCTGCTCCTGCTCCTCCCGCCGGACCTGCTCCTGGACCTCCAGCACGATGCGGGAGAGCTCGCTGAAGTCTCGCAGGTTCTCGATGTCAGGCAGCTGCAGAGGGTGTGCCAGGTCTATCTCCACAGTCTGCTGTCCAGCTGGGATGTTGGGGTCTCCCTAGGGATGGGAAGAACAGCAGGGCTGCAGACACCAGGTGCTACAGAGCCATCAGCTGGCCTGTTAATAGTTCACTCTATTCTACAGTCACCAACAAAAAACCCTGCGTGGACCTTGTTTGCTGTTCTCTGACATCTCTGCTTTCCCCTTCGCAGAACCAGAACTTCAAATCAAAAGCTGTACTTGCAAGGGTGAAAGAAAGTCAAAGCTGCAGCTGCATTTCACCAGAATCCCTCCCTGCAGGGAGGAGGGAGCTCCCCCGCCTGCCTTCAGTGAAGAGCTGCCAACATTTGGTACCTGCTCCTCACACACACACAGGGGATCTCCAGTGACCTGCTACCAGCTGCTCACAGAAAGCAGCTGGAAGGGAGAGGAAAGGAAGGGGGAGCCAGGAGAAACTCTGCAGAGCAGGTTCTGGTTACTGAGAGTCACCCAGTGCCACCAATCCCTGCAGGGAGCAGGGTTCGGGCTGCCAACTCCCAGACAGAAACCTCTCTGTGCACCCACAGCACTGAGAACACCTCCACAAGCACCTGAGAGAAAGGAAAACGCACTCACAGTGATCTTGGTGCCCTTGGCTTTCTTCCCGTGAAAGCTCAGCATGACAATCTCCAGCCCGTGGCTGCCGTAGGTGCCTTTGAAGAGGCCTGGCTGGATGAGGTCGTCGGGGCTGCTGGGGGGGAGGTAGATGCGCCGGTACGTCAGGCAGTTGCTGTGCAAGAGAAAAACGTCAGGGAAGCCAAGGAAACCCACCCCCCCAGCAGCAATGGGTTTGCATTCTGCTCTTCCAGCAGCTCGGGGATGCTGTCAAGACAGGCAGGATCTGTGTTTTCAGCAATACCCACAAGCTCAGAGGATTTGCTAATTGAGAGCTCTGCAAGCAGTTCCTCCCTCCCTGCACTTCTCTCCCCACCGTCCTCGTGAGCACACCAGGAGATTCCTGCAGCAAGGAAACCTCCTCAGCCCTGGAGATTCCCAGAGAAGCTGAGAGTGAGGCGTATTTAAACATCTGCTACAGTGAGGTGGCTGCCAGTAGAGGCTTGGAGAGATGGTTACAATCCCCCAGTTTCTCAGGGACTCCCTGACTCCTGCACTACAGAGCACACTGACTGACACGGATAATAACCAGACATTCCTTGGGATCACAGGCATTTGCTCTGTCTTCAAATTAAACACTTCAAGTTACACGACTCAAAAGCACCTTACAGTGCACAGTTATTGTGCAGAACTTGGAATCCTATTCCTACTGCTGTCATTCCACCTCACCTCCCCGTACAGCTGGAAAGCACTGCAGAGACACAACATTCCTCTGGCATGGAAAACCCCTGTCTGGTGGAGAAAACCCCTGTCTCTTGTGAAGCTGCAGCAGCCCTTACTCATATTGGCTGGTGTAGATGAACTTCATCAGGATGAGCTCTTGCATGTGCTCGTGGAAGATGTCTTCCAGAGTCCGACCCCACTCCTCCCTCAGCCACGTCCGGAATTCCTGCAGCATGAGGAGAAAAGGGGGGAAATGAGGACATTTCAGTGATGTGCCCCCAAAATGACTTCGCTGCGTGACTCTGTGGCAGCAAATTTCACTGGCAGAGCCACGGGCAGGGAATGTGCTCTGCCAAAGGCAGGGAAACGTGGCTGGATTTGGGAACAAGCACGTGTTGGCTTGGAAATGTGCTCAATGAACAGTGATTATGGTAACTGCCAGTGATCACACCATAAACAGGCTCCCCTTCAAATAAATCCCAGGTAGAACCAATCCAACCCTTCAGAATAAAAGCAAAAGCGTGGCCTGTTACTGCAAAGTAGCTCATCTACTCTTTCTCTCACTGTAACTCATTTCTGTGCCCACAAGCTGACTCCCGTGCCCTGTCCTGACACGTTCAACATTAAAGAAAGAGCTTTTGAAAAGCACTGAGGCTTTAGGAGGTTAAATCCTGCTGATTTAATACTGATGCATCTAAATCCAAAGGGTGCTTTGAAAGCATCTCCTGAAGTACCCCAACTCCAGCTCTGACAAGTTAATACCCTGCCAGGAGTTGGTGTGATAACAGCTTACACTGAGATAGCAGCCTGCCAAGTGATATTCCAAACCTGCCTCCTTTATCTTCCCAAGCCAGAACCTCCAATTACCATAATGCCACGCACACTTAACGTGGTGCTTTGAAAGTATTAAAGCATTTCTCATCTGCTCCAGCACTAGAAAACACTTAACTAAACCTTTCACCCAGCTGTTTCCCATTAGCAGACAGACATTTTACAGCGTTCCTCAGAAGCAGCTCAAATATCAGATTTGTCACGTGGAACCAGCTGGAAGCAAACAGCAGTACCTGGCACAGGTATTCATCCTGACACTTACAGCTGCATTTAAACACAGGTATTTCACTCAGGAATCTACCAGCTGGGTAGAGCTGACAGGAGAAACAATCAAATGAAGCTTTTAATCCCTTGAGCAAGGCAAGCAGTGGGAAGGTGCCTCACTGACCAGCTCACTGTGAGCTGTGTGCTCACTGTGTTTGAAAGATCTTAATTATACAGACAGAGATCAGTGCCTGGAGTGCTGTGTGATGTCCAGGATGTGCTGCTGACCCTCTCTGGACACGTCTGCTACCAGAACAGGAGGAGGGTGCTGGGGCTCAAAGAGCACAGAAAACTGCCTAAAGCAGGGAATCAATCAGCCAAAATCTCCCAGCCTGGGGCTTCCTCTCTGCTCAATCCCACAGGAGGCAGAAGGGCACCTCCCAGAGCCCAAGAGCAGCTGAGAGCTGCTCCTCAGGAAGGGCCCTGGCAGAGCACTCACCTCCTGCCTGCCCCCTGACATCCGGTGGTGATCCGTCTGGTTGCACTTGGTGGAGAACTCGTCCTTCTTTACAATCTGGAGTTACCAGGGAGGAAAATTGAAGAGGTTACAGCCCCGTTTAGAGGTGCTTTGGATGACACAGCTAAGACTGCTCACAGTAAAAGCTTTACAAAACAAACATTGCTGGGTTTGCTGCAACACAGAAATCGTTCACTGCTACCGAGGGCAGCAGCTACAGGACAGAGAAATAAAAGCAATAAAACCTCAATGCACTCTAATGAAAATAATAGTTTTAAGCTGCTTCTCTATTTCAGCTTCCTCCTTTAAAGGAAAACAAACAGCCTGTCAGGAAGCTTTTCAAAGCATCCAGTGGATGCAGCATCACCTTCTCAAGGTCTCACCGTGGAGAGAAGCTGCAGAACAGGTCAGTGCCTGCCTGGGCACACTCTCCAGCTGCCCACGGCCAGCTTACACATCCTTTCCCCACATCCTGGTGCTCCCAGCCTCCCACCATGCTCCAGCCCAAGAGAAAACAGCACAACAGCCCAGCTGTGCCACTGCCAGGGAACAGATTCAGAGCAGGGAACAGCCCACACAACTTGTCAGACACATAATGAGCGTAAAGCTGGTGCCCACACACACAGCAGCGTGGTGAAAGCCACATCTCTGAAATAAAATCCTCACAGTTTTTTGATTAATCCATTCCCAGAGCCAAAGTGCACACAGGGTGCTGAGAGAGGCAGAGGAGCTCACCTGGATGTGGCCATTATGAGGCCCCTTGTGGCCATACATGCACTCCACCGTGGCACATTTCCTCTCCATCAGGTGGATCCTGAAGAGGGGTTTGAATCTCATGGGATCATCCACGTGAGGGTCGTGAGGTGGCAGGTACATCCAGCCGATGATGAACAAACCATCCACCTGCAGAGGGACAGGACACAGAGCCCAGGGGATCAGCCCTGCACGACTCCTTGTGAGTTTGCAGCAAACTCTGAGGGCTCTTCTGCCCCGGGGCAGGAGCTGTAGAAGAGTTTGCTGCATTCCCCAACAGCTTTCCAGCCATTAACCCAGACCATATGCACTCCCAGCACTCCCTGGGTGAAGAGGGTTTCTTTACAAGGCTTCCTGCACCACTGGAAAAAAGCTCAGGCCTTTATTGCTGCAAATGACTTGCCTGGAGTGCAGGATGCAGAGGGAGAGACCACACAGCAAGTCAGACTCTAATTGGTTTGAGAGCTCCTGCTGGCAGATATTCCAGCAGATGAATTCTGCTTCCCATGATTATCCCTGCCTTTTGGATGAGGAATTATTTGGCTTCATCACTCAAAGAACGCAGGAAGCAGCACTCTCCTCTCCTGAGAGGCACGAGTGCCAGCCCCTTTCCTGCACACCTGACAGAATCCTTCCCCTCAGGCCCTGCAATTCCAGAGGCAGGATATTCTCCAGAGGGATCTGAGATGAAGGCAGAGCAGTGCCACAGAGTCTTTTCAAGGTCACAGTGGAAGAACTGATGCAGTTGGATGCCCTCTTACACCAGTTCGTGGAACAGAATCTTGCAAACCCCAAAGGCCTCGTGATTTGCTCCGCTTCAACCCAGCAGTTACTGACCCCTGGTGCAGAGAACGAGGGCTCCAGGCAAACTCCTGGCTCAGCTCTCACCAGGTCAGAGTCAAGGCTGGTCATTAACTGCTCTCCCAGCAGCACCAGAGCTGCCACACTCCACAGATCTTGCACCAGGGTCGCTCCACACCTGATGCGGTTCAGCTGGGCAGGGCTGGCGTGAAGGTTTGCCAACCACACAACTGCAAAGCCCTTTGCAAAAGGTTCAGCTGCAGGCAAAGGAAATGAAGGAAGTGAACAGATTCCTGTGCCAGCCACGGGAATATCAGTGTCAAACTCGAAATCAAGCCTTTCCCTCAAACACTGATCGTGTTTTCTACCTGCTCCTGGGGCTGTTTGGCGTAGAGCTGAAAAATAAAAGAACTGTCTGGAGCAAGGTGGCGATGATGACAAGAATCCCAGAACCATTCAGGCTGGAAAAGAGCTCCAACACCATCGAGTCCAACCTGTGAGCAATCCCCACCCACAGCAACGAGTGCCACGTCCACCCCAGGGATGGGGATGCCACCACCTCCCTCAGCAGCCCACTCCTGTATTTAACAACCTCTCCTGTGAAGAAATTCCCCCTGACATCCAACCTAAGAGAAACCAAGAAAGAACCAAGGAGCACCCTCTGGGTCCAAACCACTCACTTGAGGCTGACTGTTCAGACTTCTTCACGGTCTGGGAATGGCTGCCAGGTGTGGAAAGTGTTAAAAAGAACCCCCTCAGCCCTCAGAATTCCCGGGATGAGGAACTCACTCACCACCACGTTCAGCAGTCCTCCGTAGGGCCCGATGTCCGGCTGCCACAATCCCAGGATGTGCCGGTAGCGGTGCAGCACTGGGGAACAGGGAGACACTCCAGTGAGCACATCCAGAGAAGGATTTGGGATTTTGGGGGATGGAAAGCCTCTGCCAGGCTGCACACAGCGCTGATCAATAGCACCCACAATTGCCTTTGCTTGGGAAGAGTGGTTGTGTCCAAGCCCAGCCAGAAAGCTCCGAGTTGAGGCCTTCCCCAAGCTCACACACATTTATGTTTTTTGCTCCTGGCCCTGTGGAAGGGGCAGAACCACCTACCTCAGCAGGAATTCCCACAAAACTTTTGCAACACGGTCCCATTAATGCAAACCACACGATATAACCAGAGCTAAAAACAAATAAAAGCATCTGCCACCTCCAGTTACCAAAAACGCGCTCGATGCTTCACACTGCAAAGCAACAGAAAACAGGGAAGGGCAGGAAGGAACAGGGAGATTGGAATATTTTAAAAGCATTTCAGTGCCTCGTGTAGACAAACTTGGCTCCAGAGTTAAGCACCCTTAGAAACAGCCACTGGGAGCACGGGCAAAGCACACGGATGGCTCCAGCTTGGGAATCTGGTGGTGTTCCCAGCTCAGTCACAGCCTTAAAAACTCTACAGAAGCAGCCACACCTCAGCAGTGCCCAAAAGCTGCTTCCAAAACCCACTCAAAATCTACTGTAGCACTTGAGGCTTCTCTGTTTCTCGTCTCAGAGCCAGGTGTCCCTCCACTCCCACCTAAACAGAGGAGTATTTTCAGCAAGCAGGAAAAAAGGGCTTTTACAGAATGATCTCACAGCTGCTGTTGTGAGCACAGCTTAGAGATGGGACCAGCCCTTACACAGCCATTCCTCTTGTCCATCCAATTTCCTTCTGTCCACCTGATTTCCTCACAGGACCAGTAACCTTCACAAAAAGGCACTACACAGCCTGGCATTTGGGGCAGGAACAGCTGGATGCACATTATTTCCATGAAGATGGCAAAAACATATTTCACCTGCCTTACAGAGACGTCCACGGCCAACTCAGGAGGCCACAGGAACTCATTTTACCCTCCAGGACTGGCTTGAATAGCAGGGTTGGGTTTGCATCAATTTAAAAGAAGAATTGTGTTTCAGTGCAGCTGTTCCAGCAGCTTTGTTCCATTAATTACTTCAGACAGCAAGAGCTACGGGAGTGTTTTTATTCCACCAAAGCAAGAACTTCCACAGGAGTTTAGTGCAGCAGGGAGGGATGTCCAGAGCTGCTGCCAGCTGGCCCGGAGGAGCCTTTTCCCCGGGCAATAAACAATTTCAGGCTGGTGGCCTGGTTTCACCCAGGGAATCAAGTGCAGCACAAAGAGCACTAAGGCAAGCAGGCAAACCCCATGCCCAGCTCAGTAATTACACATTAATTAACGGCATGTGCTGCTCCACCCACCACAGTCTGCCTTCTACCCTGTCTGCCATGGAGCTGATAAAACCCAGCTTTTTAAAATTTTTTATTATTTTTTAGGGCAGAAAACTAAGCTGTCCAAGGGGGATGAGGATGTCTCTCGTAGCCCAGCTCCTGTTAGGAACAATTTCAGGAAACAGGGCTGATTTCTGGACACAGGAGACAAAAAAAATCCCACTCATTTCCAGAAGTTACTGGGGAAATTGCTGGTACTTGGCCAAGGGCCCAAACAAGTCTCAAAACACAGCTCAGTTTTCAAGCCTGGGCTGTCTCTGGGCTCCACCAAAACAGCAGCTAATATTAATTGCAGGGAAAACCTGATGAATTCCAGCTCTGGCTCCTCCTGGTAGGAGACAGGATGGATCTGGCAGTTGTCTCCCTCCCTGCTCCTCGAAAGAAAACAGCCCTTGAGCCTTTCTCCAAGGTTTTCCACTGCCTGTGCTCAGTTCTGGAAAAGCCCCTTGCTATCCAAATTTCTCAGTCCACATCCTGCCAAAGGGAGCAAAACCACATCCACTGGATGCTCCAGGACAACTTTCATCCAGCCTGGGTATTCCCCACATTCCACAAGCAGCCCTGCACACCCTTCAGAGGGGAAGGGGGCTTGAATCCAGCTGAAGATGGGCTTGGAAAAGCAGGGAATGCCAATCTCCCACTGACAGAAAGCTGCCTGGGGAAGGTCCTGACCACGAAAGACCCAACCCACTGCAATTCTCCCAGACTCCTGGGATGCAGGAAGGTCTCCATGAGCAAAAGGAGCTGGAATAATGGAAGCAGTGCCCAGGTTGGTGATGCCTGACCTGCTCGTGGGGAGTGATCAGTGTAATCCAGGTGAGCTTAAAGCCCTGGGGAAAGTGATCTGAGCTCACCTGGGTGACAGGGCATGAACAGGAACTAGGGAAGACTTCCATGGAAAATTCCTACAGCACAGGAGGGGGAGAAGGGGAAATGGGCCATTGCACCTTAAACCACATGGGCTCAGAACCATAGAATCATTTAGGTTGGAAAAGATCTCTGAGATCGAGTCCAACCATCCAAGCTTTTCCCCAAGGAACACAACACATCCCAAAAGAAAAGGGGCACATCAGAAGTTTGGGGCTGCAGCTCAAGAAACAACAACTGAGAGATCAGCACTAAATGTCATTCCAGAGCCCCCACCAAGAGCACGTTTGGAGCAAACTTCCAGTCCCCAAAGGAATCCATCTTGCAGCTTGGATTTGCTTCTTCCCATCCAGCCCCGGAACACAGTTGGTGTTGACAGGCACCCCAGGCAGCCAAACCCCAAACTTTGGCCCAATTCCTGCTGTAGCCCTGCTGCTGGTCCGTCCTGACTCACATTAAAGTCCCCACTCCCCTGCATGGTCCCTGCTCGGTTGCTTCCCTCAGCACAGGGAATTCTGCAGCATCCACTCCACTCATTAATGTTTGTGAGAAACTCCATTCCCAAGCAGCAGTGTGTTAGTAATCGAGTCTGCCAAACTCTGCACACCCAAAGGAGCATCAGACACAGCTCAACACCCCCTCCAAATAAACACCAAACAGTCCTGGCTTCCTTAATTGATGTAAACTAATCAGTCCTTCCCCCTCAATTCCTGCTGAGCACTAAACTCCAAGGGTTTAACTATTCCTCCCTCAAGACGACATGAGGAGGGGGGAAAAAAAGGTTATCCAAAGTGAGGAAGGCAAATCACAATCTTTAAAACATTAGCAGAACGTTTCCTAGAGACAGAGATGGTGCTTAAAAGGATTCAGTGTGCAGAGAGGGAATCACTGTGGGAACACTCAGCATTTTTCCCTGGAAAGGGCTGTGGATTTGACTGTGGCTCACTCGGATCACGACAAAGCTCTCTGCCCCTCAAGAGTTGCTTTTGGGAGGCCTCACCAGGGTATCAGAACTCCTTCCTCTAAGAAAGGAGCAATTCCCAACGAGCAGAGTGAGTGCTCCTGTTCTATGAACAGAGATCCTCCAAAAAAGCCCCTCAACAAAAGACCAGCAGCCCTCAGTGCTCACGCTGTCACCCCGCAGGGTCACAGCGCTCCTCTAACACCCACCAGCCCCGCTGGTGGCATCTCCCTGCTGTCCCCAGGTCATCCCCAGCCCTTTGCTCCAAGCCAGGGCACACTCCATGCAGCATCCCGGGCGTGCTGGGTGCAGGAAGCAGCAGCAGCAGCGGGGTACGTACGGCAGGTGTAAACATCTCTGTACTCCATGTGCTCGTAGTCGGGCAGGATTTTCATAAAACGCCCCGACTTCACCCGTGGGTTTATACCTGAACAGACAGAGCAGGGTGAGTGCCAGCAAACTCTGCTCCCCTGGGACCAGCAAACAGTTCTAACCACGTGGGGAAGTCCAGTTCTCTCCTTGATTTCGCTTCCCGTTGTTTCCATCACCCCCAGCCTCATGTGAGCAGGATTTTTGACAGAGGACTCGTTCCAGATGTTATCTACAAATGGCATCCAGCGAATTCCAAGCGGAATTCAAGTCCTCCCTCAAACTGCACTGCTGCCTCAAGAAGACCAAGTTAAGTCCATGGACAGCAGCCTAGGCCTTGGATTAGTTCTGCTTTCAGGCCCTTGAGCTCAGTTTCCATTTCCCCACCCCACTTCTCACAGCAGCACACTCAGCGAGCAGAAAGGCCCGTGAAGTAATCCCAAATTAACTCCTCTGCAATTAACGAGGTTTATGGGACAGTGGAGAAAATGGGGGGACACCACCAGGAAACTGCTCCTGGCACAGGGCAAAGTTCTGCACTTGAGCAGAGGAGCTGGGATGGTGAATCCTGGAAGCCAGGAAGGGCTGCCAAGCATTCCCACCTGGGAGCAACCACCCCTGGCTGGGGTTGCTGGATGGATACAGGCACAGAGCTGACACAGAAATGCAGGAAAAACCTTCACAGAGGTGGTTCTCACACAGCAAGTGTGACTCTTTGCTAATGGGTGTCACAGATTTGAAAACTAATCATGGTAACTTAAGTGTAAGACAGAGCTATTGCAGGTTATTAAATAAACAAGCTGATTATGCTCTGGAAACAGTGGGAATGTTCAGGAAAATATCCCACAGGGTTGCTCTCTCCTCAGCCTCTCTGCTCACAGCCTGGCTGGGAGATACTGGGCTAGAGAGTCACCACAGTCCTGAGCCAAGAAGGCCATTTTTACCCACAGCTTGTGCATAAAAAGCACCAAATATCACTTTAATATCTCTGAGCAATGGAAGTTATGTAGTGAAAAGGACTCCAGGTCATCAAGAGATGCTGTCCCACCTAAAAATGGCAATGAAGAACTGAGATCTAACCTGGTACGTGCTGTGTGGCTGTCACCAAAATAAATCTTTGTGTGCCACACAAAGATGTGGGATTAAATGGGAATTAAGGGAGGCCTCGAGGGTTAATGGGACTTCTCTGGGGACATCTCTGTGCTGGCTCAGCATCACTCAGCCCTCCCAGCCAGGAAAATGAGGCAGTTCCATGCCTGGTGTAGTGTGTAAGAGGGAAAGACAGATATTAGGTGATGAAATAGATCCTGTGGATGCTCAGCAAGTCTATTAAAGATGGGATTAAATCCCTTCTACCTGTTCTTCTTCCCAGCTTTAAGATCAACACTTGAGGGCACTGCTGCTTCAAGGTTCCAAAGGGTCCCACCCCACAGACATTCCCAAAACACACTGACAGCTCCTGCCAGGCTCTCCCCTTCTGGAATGCTCCTTTTCCCACTCTCCTATTTCCTTTCACTGAGACCAAGGCTTAGCAAAAATACCTGTTAATACCTGAAAATGGTAAAACAGGAGGGAAAACCCTCAATGCACTTCATTAAAAATTTCAATTCCATGTTCTTTTCCCACTGAAGGATTGGGAGGCACAGAAATCCCAACCCTTGGCGTCTGCTTGGTATTAAATAAAACCCCAAACATGTCAACTTCACAATGAAACCCCTGCAAGTCAGTCTGAACAACTTCTGCCATCGAAGTTTAATAAATATTCAACATTTCTATGCTCTGAAAACTGGTATTAAGCAAGATTTGGATTGGGTTTGTCACTCACGTTTGGCGTAAACATCTCGACAGGACACTCCTGTGATCTCCAACTTCCTCAGGTTTTCACACACTCCATATTCTGCAACAACATGGAGAAAAAAAAGGGTCAACACTGGCACAAAAAGGTTTGGGCCCAGAGTCTTGACAGCAGCAACTGAGATCTGATCAGGTGCATTCTTGAAGCTGCCAGAGTAGACCAAGAATCTTATTTTTGCTTTAAAAACTCACTGCAGATTCCAAGACATTTCACAAGCACTGCCTGCAGCAAACACACCATAAGGCACAAACACACCCAGCACAGCCACAGCTGCTCCCACCTCGCCCAGGAAGAGTGTGAAACGTGGGAGACATCCCCATTCCAGCTGGGATGCTGTGCCTGCTTCCAGCAAATCACCGCTGTGCAGAGCAATTATCTACTCCCACTGAGGTACCCGACAGGGAAAACTGCTCATTAGGATCCTAAAGGAAAGGTCACAGACTTGAAAAAGAACGAAATGGAGACATAAAACAGGCCCCAGCACGTACAAATATGGTTACACTTGAAAGCAGAGCAGATTGAGACGGGGCTGGTGTACGGTCGGATGCCTTTGATTGCTTCCAGAAGCCCCCAAAAACAAAGGGAGTCGGAGATCTCGGAGCAGCTTTGAAGCAGAAAATGAGATTCTGGCCTTTCATTTTCAGGAAGTCGACATTGAACTTCTAAGAAACTCAAAAAAAAAAAGTCAAGTACTAATGTCTCGGTGCCAGAAATCCTCAGAAGAACAGAGGGAGGAAATGAGAGGAGGGAGATCCCAAAAAATCAGCAGTGACAATGCCACCCTGCTGCAGTGACCCCGATAGATCTCAGCACTGAAAAGTGCCCTCCTTGACATCAAAGACATCAACAGCACAGATCAAACAGCAGCTTTCCTCAGCAGCACAAACATCCGCCAGGTATTTGACACAAAACTGTATCTCTGCAGACCCTCACCAAGCCATTAAATACGGAATTTATCCTCAGCTGAGCATCCTTGAATTAACAACCGTGGCTGTGAAGCACCACCTAACCCTGGAAACTTGCTGCAGGAGAGAATTCAGGTTTCCAAGATGAGAAAAGCAGGAGTTTCCCTGAATTAATTCAGCCTCCTCCTGCCTATAAATACGAGCACACAATGAGAAAGTGTTCTCAGGGTTTACTGTCAGCCTGTCCCCAGGGAACACACGTCCTGCACACCTCGCTCTGGGTAAGCAGCAAAGGTGAGAGGGGCACAAGGCACAACAAACACTGCCCTTCATCAAAAAACACCAAGGGCAGCAGCAGAATTCCTGCTGACTTCCATAGGCAAAGCCAGAGGGAGCTCTGAGGGTTCTCAACCCCAAGGTGGGCTGAGGAAGCACCGTTAGCTCAGCTCGCAGGAAGAACAGCCCAGCACAAACAATCCATTTAGTGCTGGGTCTGTGCCAGCTGGGTCCTGCAGATCCACGAAACCAGAGCTCCAAGGGAGCCTGGGAATGCAGACCCACCCCACCAGAGCCTTCCAGGCTCTCCAGGTGAGAATGGGATGGGTGAATACATCAAAGGGATGCAGGGAGCAGTGTGAGATGTCCCCAGAGGATCGGAAAGGCTCTGGAAGAGGGCAGGAACAGCGTGGTTTGGGAACAGGCAGCTCTGGTCCATGTAAACAAACACTGCCCTGGCCCCAGGATGGGTGAGATGAGCTCTTTCCACTGCAGGCAGGTTGGAGTCAGGCAGGGAAGGGATTTATAGTGCCTGGGAAAGGGAGGATCCTGCCCTGTAACAGCACCGAGAGTGACATTCCCTCTTCCCACAGAAGGGGCTGATTCTTCCCAAAGCCTTCCCCTTCATCCATAAATCACTCAGTGAGTGCCATGGGAGATCCACTGCCAGCAGCTACCTCCAAATAGCAGGCTGGGAAGGGATTTGATGTCAAAGCTTCATGCAAGGGGCTCTGATAACCTGCAGTGAAATTTTATGAACACCAAACCAGTATTAAAAGTGGTTGTAATTAAAACCTTTCCTGGAAAGATTCAAATAATGAATTCCTTTAAGTAATATAAAAATTTAGGATTTCTATATTGCTGCACGTTATTTGTCATTAGATATCTCAGTCTTGTAAGAAAGTATTATCAAGAAAAAATAATCTCATCTTAATGTGCTTTAACACTAATTTTATAACTAATTCTTACCTTGTTTTGGTCAGCAAACAACTACAGAGAGTGGAAATGCCACGGTGATGGCTGAGCTCTTTAAGTGCATTACTGCAGCTCTCCTGACCCAGCTGTTCACACCAGGATGGCCATTTTATAGGAAAAAACAATCTTTTGGCTCACAGTGCCTAAAAAAACCCCCCTCCAAATATCATAAGCAAGGAAGGCCATCTCTTTTTAACCCAGAAGGCAAGGGGGGCATAAATTAACAGCAAGCAGAGCTTCAAG
The DNA here is from genome assembly GCA_013397175.1 of Platysteira castanea. Taxonomy (NCBI): domain Eukaryota; kingdom Metazoa; phylum Chordata; class Aves; order Passeriformes; genus Platysteira; species Platysteira castanea. The sequence goes on from VYXC01007100.1 coordinate 126,880, forward strand.
ATAATGAGAGAAAAATAAAACTGGTAAGGTTTTCTTTACAGAGAACAGAAATCCCATTCCAAGAAAGATGTGAAGGGCTCAAGCTTCCTGGAAAATTCCACTTCAGTGCAATTCGATCTATTTTAAGGAAATGTATCTCAGTGCAACAGCTCACTGAGGAAAGTATTTTTATTTTAAGGAGTTAATAGTCCCTGAAATTCACACTCTTAGAAAATGGCTACGTAATCCTGCTTCCAAAGCAAGGATGGAAATTGGTTTGTCCAAGCTCCCACTGACCAGCTGGAAAGGCTGGAGTGGGTTTATAAGGAGTGCTGATTTCCCAAACACGGGGACACGCTGCTGTTTCCATGGTCACATGCACGGGAATTTAAAGGACTTGGAAAAGCAGTCTCCATTTAATATGAGCTGTACTAAGACCTCTCCAAGTGGCATTTATTCCCTGCCCTGCTCCCACCACTTCCAAGCCTCACATTCCCTATTCCTCCCCAAAAGAAGCTGCGTCACTCCCACCCTGCGTGGTCCGTGCTGGAGTTTAAAAACAAGCAAGGTTCTTCCACCCCTGTGCTCCTATCAAAGCCCAAATTCCTGCTTTTCTGCTGTCTCTCCCAGCACGGCAAGGCCAGGGAGCAGCTGGAAGCTGTGTGTGCACATCCACAATTTTGAGGAAATGAGGATGTCTGGCAGAGCTTGATCCCTTTTCCCATTACTGAACTTCCACTGTGTCCTGGCTAATCAAATCCTCCAATTACCCCTGCACAAATGCATGTCCACAAGGCTGGACACAGAGCAGAGAGGATAAAAACCTCACTGGATTATTCCAGATACCACAAAAATGGGAGATTCTCAGGTTAGCACCTCTGAAACACCAGGTGGACAAATTTGGAACTGGTTTCTCGTTTCCAAAGGCTGAGCTATCAGATTAAAACACACCCAGCCCTCTCCCAAACACTTCTCCCATGGGAAAGCTTGGGCTTAACCCCAAGGAAAAGGAGATTTGATCTGCAACAAGTGCAAACATCTGTGGAAACCCCAAAGCAGAAGATGGGCAGCTCCAGATGTGCAGCTTGCAGACAGGTCTGAGACTCCCTGAAGGGTGGCTGCGAGTGCTCAGCACCTGCCTGAGCAGTGAGAACAGCCAACCACTGCCAAATTGCAGTTTAAAAGCCAGAAAAGCTCATCAGAGATGAAGAAAAGCCACAGACCAACACACCACACAATGTTTTCACCTCGCACAAAGGGAGGTTGGGAGCTTTGTGACTTATGAGAGGCACCTTCACCTTTAGGAGGGCACAGCACTGCATGAAATGGTTCCTGTTGTGGCAGCATTTGTGCATCAAACTCCTCCATGGATTCCCTGGAGTCTTCTAAGAGCTGAACCCCATCCAAAAATCTCCTCACTGAGTGTACAAACCACATTTCCCACCCTTCTTTCCCCACTCTTTCCACACCCAAGGCCCCTGAGAAACTCCAGCACCCCGGCTGACATTTTCCAGCAGGCCCAAAAGGAGGTTGTTTTCACAAACAAAAGCCTTTCCTTCCGAGCTCTAGAACTGGTTATTCTGCATTACTGGCCTGTTCCCAGGTGTCCTGCTGCACTTGCCGTGTTCTGGTTAAAGATGAAAGAAATTAAGATTAAAAATGGACTGTAAGGTGTTAATCAAGGTAGGTCAGGCCACCAGCCAGGGTGACACGAGCTTTAATTCTGCTCCTGCTGCAGAGATCAGCAACCTCCTATTTATAGAAAACATGGAAGTGACTGCAACCCTCTCCTTGCCAAGGAAGCCATCCAGAGACATTGTTTACCCCAAACAGTTGCAATGATAAAAGGACAACAGCCCTGACAGTCGTGCCAGTGTTACACAATTCCCCCCCTGCTCCATCCCAGTGCTCTCCCAGCTCTCCACCAGCAGCAAAAGCCTCTCCACTTTCAGGCAGACAAGGCCCCTCACACTTGGAATAATCACAGAATGTCTTCAGGCTAACCTACAGCTGAGCTGGCCCGGAGCAGGGCACAGCAAGACATCAACACTGCAAGGACCCATCCAACGTGGGGCACAGCCAGGCTGCTCCTGTCCAAGGAGAAGGGGAAAAATAACCAAAACAAAGCACTGCAACTATGGCTTGTCCCAGAGAAGCCTTCTCTCTGTTCTGATTGATTTCAGCATTCTTCCCTGCCTCTGCACTGCTGTGCATTCCTAAAAACAGAAGCAGTTTTGCACATGCAGCTGACACCAAGCTGAAGTTTCCCAGTTACTGCTGGAACATCGTGCTGGATTTGGATGGTCCTTGTGGATCCCTTCCAACTCAGGATGTTCTGTGATTCCATGATCATCAGGAGGGTTCAGAGTGAATAAACCAGCAAGGTACACGTGCTCTGTTCTGTTTTTAGGACATGCAGCCTCATCAGACGACTCAGGCAGATAAAAACACACACTTAAACACTGACCTCAGATGGGAATTTTGGCAAAGATTACAAAAAGTGATGACATTTTATGTTTGACTGTCACACAGGCTCCAGTGCATGGCTGTGCAGAAACACAGCACAGAATATTTGAAGTTTTAAATGTGTATTCATTTACCAACACCTGATGTTTACCCATAAAATAATGCCTAATTTTATACTCATGTGTACAACTACTCCAAGTTCCAGTCCTACCACAGCAGGGTAATGCAAAGCCTGAGAAATCCAGCTGAGGAACTGCTTTGGAAAACCAGGGCTGATTAAAAGATTTAGTATCAGTTTCACCATTGTAGGAAGTTTTTTGGCCAGGAACTGCCCCTTATCTGTTCAGCACAGCCTGGGCACCTGCCTTTGGGACAGGATCCTCCTCAGCCACACCAGCAGCCACCAAGGTGCTCTCTGACACTCCTTGGAATGTGTTGGGAAACAGGAGAAATTACGTGCAAAAAGCATCAAAATTTGGTTTATGGACACCTCACCTGGTAGTTAGCTAAGGGCCACAGATAAAAGTGTCGTCTTGATACCTTCCCTTCCTGTCCAGGTTAGTTTTAGCCACACAAATTCCACTGTTCCTTCATTTCCTTGAATTTCAGCTGAGCTTTTCAACATTGCTTTATTTACTGGACAGAAAACCCAAGGAGCAGACATGAATTTGATAAATAAATGTATTTCCCCAGCAGGCCTAATTTAGTGGCTCTTTTACAATCCAACCTAGCCTATAGCTAAAAGGACATATATTTCTATATACACATTTTGCCATGATCATAATCTACTAGAATAATTAATCAGTGAAGAATAATTAACCAGTGAAGTTTTGCAAACCATTCATCAAACACACAAACGTCCACAAGGGCTCTATGTCACTAGAGGAGTGTAAGGAAAGAATTAACACCACTTCATTAGCCTGTCTCCTATAATCAACGTTAAATTACTGGGACAACGCTGAACTATGAAATCAGAATGCTTTGGTTTACATTCTCCAGGTGTGGCCTTTGTGTTGTCCAAAGCTTCTTGCTGATAAGGCAGAAATTCAGTCCTGCAAGGCTTCAGGCATTCCACCAGATCCCAGTGCAGGCAGCCACTGACATACCCAAATCCTTCATCCCTGTGCCCTCACTGGCATTAAAAACAGAATGCAAACAGGGAAATACACATGACTTCATGTGCTGGCAGCAGGAGCCCCTGGCAGGATGGCAGCGTTTGGAGAGAGGATGAGCACAGCCAGGCAGACCTTGGGAGTTGGGACAGGACTGAAATAACAAACAGAGGACAGAGAGCCACAGTGGTGGGAGGAAGAGGATGAGGAGTAACGAGGGAGAACTGCAGCCTCACAGAGCAGAGCTGAGGAAGAAACACCTCCCAGGCCTTCACATTACTGCAGCAGAGCATCCTTGCACCCTGGAAACGAACGTGGAACCTCTCCACACCTGGCTCTGTACTTGCCCAAAGGATGCCCTTACCCAGGCCTGGCTCCTTCGTGCACCACCGCACGCAGAGGGCTCCCTGCTCCCGGCGTATCCCCCGTGTCTCCACGGCTCCAGGAATCCCAAGGGCCCCCCCTTTCTTCCCTGCTGCAGGAGCTGAGCATTCCCTGTCCTCGCTGCCGAAATTCAGGATTCCAAGGACATGCTGCACGCAGGCATCGTCTCCCACGGCCTGCTCCCATCGCACTCCTCCCTTCCAGCTACCCCGGGGGACAACCTCAGCTCCATGCCCTTTGCCACAAGTCAAGCGCCACCACCAAGGGACCGTGCCCCAGGGGACCCGAGATGTGCCCACTTCTCCACCCCGCACACGTGGAGCCCTGCGAGCCACGGCCCCACGACCCGCACCCCCAGACCCCAGCTCTGCCCCGCACCCCCGGAGCCCAGCCCTTCAGGACGCCCACTCCATCCCCTCCCGCACTCTCCGTGGCCTCCGGCATCCCCGAGGCCGCTGCCCTTGCGCCCCCGGACCGTGCATCCCCCCGGGCGGGCGGTACCTTCGCGGCAGCGCCGCCGCCAGATCGTGTCGGTGCGGAGGATGCGGCGAAAGGTGGTGCAGACTCGGGCCAGGCTGGGCAGGTCGGTACCGGGCAGCGAGCCGAAGATCTGCACCAGGAGCTCCGGGGGCAGCTCCAACAGGGACAGCGGGGCCCGCCCGGCCGGGCCGGCCTCGATGGAAGGCGGCAGCGGCCGCCCGCCCTCAATGCGCTCCGCCGCCTCCTCGTCCTCCGTGACGCCGCCGCCGCCCGCTTCCTCNGGCAGCCACGGGCCGGCCCGACGCCACAAAGCCGTGCGCACACCGCCATGGCCGCCGCGGCTCTGACCGCGGCTCGGGGGCGCGCCACCGTGCCCGCCGCTAACCCCGCCCACCCCAAAGCCCCGCCAATCGGCACCGCCCATCCCGCCGCTGGGCCACGCCTACCGCGAGGCTCCGCCAATCAGCGCCGCCTCATCCAGCCGCGCCACGCCCCCGCCGGTAGCGGACGCGGTGCGGACGCTGTTTCCTAACCGACACAACCAGCGTACCCGCCCCCTAGCGCGCGGGGGGACCGCGCGGATGGCGGGGCCGGTGCCCGGTAACGGGGTGCGCTGCGGGCCGGTGCAGGGCTGGGGGGGCGCGTTCCCCCCGCTTCGATCCCGCCTCCTCCTCGAAATCCATGAAAAAAAAGGATATTCCCTTCCCTTGGGAAAGTGCGCCGGCGGAAAGGAGGGGGGGAAAAAAGGAGGAAACCATCTCTGCCCCGTGTGAGGATCGAACTCACGACCTTCAGATTATGAGACTGACGCGCTACCTACTGCGCTAACGAGGCTCCTCGAAAACGTCCGCCCCGCGCAGGGCCCTTGTCCGTGTGCCTCCGCCTCGCCGGGCTCTTCTTGGTCTTCGTGTCGTCATCGCCATTCCCGGGGCGCTGCCTGAGAAACCTCCGTCCTTACAAAAAGCTGATTTTATGCATCTGTTTTGCTTGTTTTGTTGGTTTTTTTTCCCCATTCGTTCTTCTCCCTGCTTTTCTGCCAGACCTCGCATTTTGTGCAAATGGCTCCTCTTTCCCATGCAGTTCCACAAGAAAGATCTTGGGTTTTGTCTTTTTTCTTTATTTTGGAGACGGCTCCTATTTTTTTCATATTGTTCTACAAAACAGCTGCAGAGTCCCTCGCGGTTCCTAAGCATCCTCATCCTGCTGGCCAGGAATAGACCGTGAGGGCTGCACTGACAACACGCTCACGAGGAAATCAAGTTGCTTCCACATAATTAACAAAAATTAGAGCCAGCCTCCCTCGTTCGCTGTGAAGAGAGGCTGTTCAGCTGGGATTTCCGCAGCGGAATGAGCTCCCTGCTCTCAGAGAGCGCTCAGCACAAGAGGGTCCCCAGTGGTGCGGGCTGAAGCGCTGCCCTGAATCCTAATGGAGGGGCCTCGCCCTCCGCGAGGGTCCCACGGCAGCAGTCGCCATGGCAATGGAGCAACAAACCCCCAAACTGGCAGAAGACAGGAATACAGAGATTTAATTGATGCAGAGAGTCTGAGAGCGTCGCCCACGAGAATCGCTGCGAGGAGGCTGCTCTGCAGAGCGAGGAGCTGGCAGAGGATGGAGGAGGAACAGACCTTTGGAGATTGTAGAATCCCAGAATGGTTTGGGTTGGAAAGGATGTTAAAATCATCCCATTTCACCTCTGCCATGGGCAGGGACACCTTCCTCTATCCCAGGGTGCTCCAAGCCCTGTCCAGCCTGGCCTTGGGCACTGCCAGGGATCCAGGGGCAGCCACAGCNCCTGGGGGCTCCAGGGCTGGACACAGAGCTGCAGTGGGGTTTCATGAGAGCAGAGAAGAGGGGGAGAATCACCCCCCTTGTCCCACTGCTCGGACTCCTTTTGAGCCCCAGCAGACCAGAGGAGATGCTTGAGCTGCCCAAGGATTTTGCCAAGGGTCTGATGAGCAGCTGTTGTTGTCAGGACCAGGATCCCCCGATTCCCAGGGATCTAGGTGGCCGTGCATGTGGGATGACCACATCCAGGCTGCCTCGTGCTACAAACAACATTGCTCCAACCCTGGGATGAGCAAATGCTCGGCTTCTCCCAGGCATTCCGCCCTCCGACTCTGCCCACGTGCAGGATGAGGTGTCATTTTTAGTGCTGTGCTAATCCTTCGGGGCCTCAGCGATGGACAAATTTAGTGCCCACAGTTCTGATTACATTACAAAAAGCTGCTCCAAGCATCCAAACCAAAGCACATGGGCAGTGAGTCACGTAAACCAAGCAGCAGCTCTTTGGAAATACGGCCGGAGCTGTTTTCCACCTGTAGGGAATCACATGGCTTTCCCCACATGTTACATTATGCTCAGCTGGTACTCAAAGGTTCTGACACAGCTTTCAAAGGCCTTGTCACGTCTGTTTGTTTAGGAACTGATGGATTCGTGGAGGGGACAGGGAAGAGTACTGATGGCAAGGATTTTCGTGTGAATGAAACAAAAGACGTCCTGGGTGACATTGCCTGGAGCAGAACCACGGCAGTCTACAGCACACACATGCTTTCCCCTGTTTTGCCTTTCTATTTTTATCTGAACTTTCTTCTTTCTCCTTTTCCACTGAATGCTCCTGCTGCCTAATCACCCTACAACCTTCTCTCCTTTCCCTCACCGCCCTGACCCCTATAACCTTACCCCACAGTCTTGGCTCCATGGGTGCTGAGCCACATCTCTCATCAATCAGGCTTTCCCTTGGCCCACTGACCCCCTTTCCAGCCCAACCCAGCAGAAGGCAGGACAGCCCATCCCAAATCCATGCCAATTCCCACGGAGCTCCATTGCCCCGTGCTGATTTCCTCCGGATGAAGAAGGGCAAGGGGAAAAGTCTGTCCGGCAGCACCCACCTCCACCCCACACTGATGGCACCCCGAGCCCAGCAAAGCCTGAGCCAAAGCTCTCAGTGCTCCACGTCACCACATTTCCCCTTCCCACGGAGCAGAGTGAGGGAATCCCAGCCTTCCATCACATCAGAGAGGAGAAACAATCGCTGTCTCCAATTTCCAGGCTGCTCTTGTGGAGCAACACACAACAGTTTTGGAGCCTGGGCACATCCAAGGTCCTTGGGGCCCAGAAGGTGGAGAGCTGGTGTGTGTCTGCGGAGACACAATAAAGAGGCTCTTACACCTGCCAGGTTCAGCAGAAAGGAAAGAAAAGACCTTTATTGTTTACATTATCTCATTCTTATACACGTCCCAACTCCACAAGGGGTTGGAGAGCATGGCACTTCCTTCTCAATCCCACTGGAGAAGAAAGGTGCTCATCAAAGCTCTCATATCACAAAAGGAATGAAAAACAGAAAATACTGTTAAGTAAACATTGGCCATTATTTACATGAAACTGTGTGAGAAAGAATCTGACTCCAAGGTTAAAAACAGAAGGCTTTAGCAAAAACCAGGGCAACACTGGTGCACAACAGGGTGGTAATAACTGAGCATCACCTTCAGCTTCAGTGTTCGCCACGCTGTCATCAAAGTCTAAAACTGCTTCTTTCTCCCCTGTCTTACCAAATCCATTATCTGAATCAACCAGCTTTGTTTGTGACAGTAGGAAAAACAGGAAAAGTGCGTTATCATCATCTCCCATCCTCGTGGCACTGTCTGAGCACCTTCCTTGGAAAACATCCCCAGAGTAATGGCCCAGAGCTTTCCAGTGCTGCTGTCTCAGGCAGGCAGCTTGCAGCCATTACCACAGGGCTCTCCAAAAAGGATGCAGCGAAAGGGGAAATGTTATTGTTTCATTTCCCTGCAGCAATTAAGGAGCTGATGCAGCTCTCGCTGTAGTCAATTAGTCTTCACGCTCACTAAAGGGCTTTGGATGGGTCCCAAAGTTAGTGTCCTCATTTTCTGTAATCCTGGAAGTGTTTACCCCTTCCCAGGCTCTGAGTGGGGATGAGCCAGCTGATGGCATATCCAGCCAATTATAACCAGAACAGCGAGGAGAGAATGATTTATTTTTCCATTTGGCAAGAGGGACAAAAATGTATGGCAAGGCAGGCCGAGACAGATGAACAAACCCTCTCTGCAAGCCCTGTTTGCCACAGAGAGTATTTGCAGCATGGTTTTTTGGCATGGGCCTGCACTGACATTTCTGCTCTGTAATAAAAAACAGACTCCTCCTGCCTCCTGAAAAACTGTCTCCATCCTTGGAGGCAGGACATATCAAAGAGAGAATATTCCAGTAGAAAGGTCGAAGAGTTCTCCCTTGGTTTTTGTAATGTGTATATTTTAAGCTGGAAAACAGCTCCTCTTGTCCTGAGTCTATGATTTCCCAGTTCCTTGCTTTCTCTGTGGACACTGATCTCACCAGACTTTGCAGGATAAACACCACTGGACAGGCTGGGCTCTTCAGGGAAAATCCAGAGCACTGCAGAAAAGCTGCTGATGGCTCAGGAAGGGGTTACATCCTTCTGCTCAGAGCAGAGCTCAGTGCCCTCTCTTTAATTGGCTCCCCACTGCCAGAGGGCAGGAATACATGGGATATTGGGAAGAAGTTTTTGGCTGTGAGGATGGTGAGGGCCTGGCACAGGTTCCCAGAGAAGCTGTGGCTGCCTCATCCCTGGAATTGCCTCCTGGACGGGGCTTGGAGCCACCTGGGATAGTGGAAGGTGTCCCTGCTCATGGCAGGGGGTGGGACTGGATGAACTTTAAGATCCCTTCCAACCCAAACCTTTAAGATCACTTCCAACCTTCCTGCCCCAACCATTCCATGATTCTATGATTTATGGAAGATAGCACGATCTATCTTCAACGCACTGTCCTTACCATGAGGAATTGATCTAAAGGCCAGGAGTGCCTGGAGTCACCCAAGACATCACAGCACTTCTACTACAAGCAGTTCTTGTCCCCTCAACTCTGGCCCCAGTCCAGCCTGAACAACTTAATTCTGTTCAACACCTGAGGCAGCTCAGCTGGAGGAGGGATCCTCCTGCTCTGGAGGGCTCAGGTGTTGGGGGTGTTATCCCTGGGTGCTGATCCATGGTTGTGCAACCCCAGGCAGCTCATGGAGCCTCTCAGCATCAGTGCAGAGGGTGTTTACTGCACCACAGGTGTGTCTGGGAAAACACAATAAAGACGCTCTCTCACCTGCTAGGTTTAGCAGAAAGGAGGGAAAAGGCCACTTTATTTACATATGTCACATTTTATACAATTCTCAACTCCACAAGGGATTGGAGGACATGTCACTTCCTCCTCAATCCCACTGGAGAAAAAAGATGCTCATCAAAGTTCTCTTATCACAAAAGGAATGAAAAACAGAAAATACCATTAAGTAAACATTGGCTATTATTTACATGAAACTGTGTGAAAAAGAATTGTGACTCCAAGGTTAAAACAGAAGGCTTTAGCAAAAACCAGGGCAACACACAGGCACCACGGTACTCGGTTAATATTTGAGCACGTGGGGAATTGCTTCAACCCTAGGAGTACCAAAAATCAGGGGAAGGCCTCGTTACACGCTGTGCCATTCCACGATTTCCCCGCCCTGCCTCCCGCGCTCGCGCTGTCGCTGCCGCTTGCCAAGAGGTTATGGATTTTCTGAGTGAAAAGCAGTACACAAACACGACTGACTGTCGCTGACACCAACTGATTTACCATGTTCCCTCGTGAAGGCAACATCTCCCACTTCAAACCCGATCCTGGAGCCAAGAGCTGTTTGCTGGAACAGCAGGAAGAGCAGGAAGCGATGTCGGTTACGGTACCCGGCAATGATGTCTTGGGCAATCCTTCGTGCAGGGGGGTGCAGGGAGTTTTTGGCCAAATACTCTATGAACACGATGTTTTTGTGATGACATTGCACACATCTGTGTGTTAGCTTGGATTTACCATCCAAAAAAGCGTGTCTAATTGTTTGGAACACGTGGTATTCCGAAAGACAGGGTTGTGTTCCCGCTGAGGGAGGGGCTCAGCTGTTGTTAGACCCCAGAGAAAACCCACCCAGGCAAAATGTTCTGCGAGTGGTCTCTTTAGCTTCACTTTTCTCAAATTACACTTTTCTACCCCCAAAACAGATATTTCGCCATTCTCGCCACTTTTTCCTAAAGTTCTCCTACCTCAGAAGGTGAAATTTGAAGTGTGGGAATTTGTTCTTAAGGGTAGCCACCATCCTGAGGCAAATTTAAGATGAAAACTTCCCAGAGGAGTTATTTTAAAGCACTGCAAACAATTCTCCGCAATCAGATTCTGCCTGAAAATCTTTAATAGCAGCTGGGTAATGGCTGCACACTTATAAAAAAACCAAACCCACATTAATCTTGAGCTGAGCTGGATCAATAAGAACAATTTGTGAGAAAAGAACTGAGGGGAGGTATTTTAATTCAGGTTGAAATGCAAGTTATTATCAGCACGGTGTCCTTCCCTTTATTTTATGGGGCTTTTCTCTCCGTGTTCCTGGTGAATTTAATGCTGCTGACAGCTGCTGAGCTCCCAGCCCCACACACTGAGCACTGTCTTCCAGGAGGGGTGCAGCACTGCAGAGGAACAGCTTCGTCTGTTCCCTGGGAAAAAAAAGCCTTTTCAGTCCCGTTGTACCAGAAAAATGAGGGGATGATTTATAATTCTGAATGTGAAATACACTCGCTGCATTGTGAGGCAGCTCATGTGGGAAAAAAATAGGAAAAGTGGGAGTTTTTCCCAAGGGAAATGCTGTGAATGCCAGCCACGGTTTGGAGTCACTGGCGCTTTTTTCACACTGGCTTTTTAACAAAAAAACACCAACCCAACCTTGAGGAAGATAGAACAGTTGGGAAAACCTGTTTTGCTTTTTTTCTTTACTTAGTATGTAGTCTGGTGAGGAGGATCTGAGCTGGAATCCAAAGCCAGCCTGTGCTCTACCCTGCTTTGTAAATTTGGGAAATCACATCTCCTTTGCCTCATGAAGAACTAGGGCTGCCGGGGATTGTAGGGGATTATTTACCCCATCCTTCTCCCCGAGATCAGAACGATTCTCCCTGAACTCTTCAGAGCAGATGTTTTACTAATTTCTCGTTAAATAAAAACACCCAAAGGTGATCATTCCGTTTCTTTCCTAGGGAATTTCTTCCGGTGCTCAGCTATTCTTACCCTTAGCCCAGTGCCTAATTTCTATGGCCTTTTCCAAGCTGTAAGCTCATTATTCCTCATCCTGGTCCCACAGCACGCAGGGAAGAGCTAATTCCCTCCTGCTCTGCAGAAACCTTTTGCATATTTGCAGACGATGTAACGTCCCCTTCTGGTTAAGCCTCCTCCTCTTCAGCCGAAATGCTTTGTAAAGTGTTCTAAGGTCAGGATAAAAACGCTCCATTTTCGAAGGGCTCTGTTCCAGCGCCGCCGCCGAGTCTGAAGCCAAAGCATTTTCCAAAGCAGCGTTTTCTCACTAGGGCTGGGGAGCTGTGCTGAGGCAGAGCTGATCCCAAAGGCTCTGTCCATGCTGTCATTCCAACTGCTCCTAACACCTTCCTCAAATCCAGACTCGCCAACTGTCTGTGCTGTCGACACGCAGGCACGGGCGAAGGCTGAGCTGAGGAGGGAAGGGTCAGGCGAGTGTCGGTGTGGATCTAAGTTTCCTTCTCACAGTCTCTGCGGATTATTTATGAGAGGAACATGTGATAGCCCAGCCTGTCAGCAGATACTCTGATTGTGGCTCTCCCCAAGCACCATATGGATGCTTTCAGCCGGAGCTGCAGCCCTGCTAGCAGTCGGCTTGTGGATGCAATCCACACGGCACGCAGAGCCCGGAATCGTCAGCACTGGCACCAGGACACACCTGTACACCCCAAAAATAACATTACGTGCTTTCACCAGGGCTCATCCTCCTGCCTTCAGCCTTCAGACACAATTCCCAGAGCACGGCGGAATTTCCTCAGCCTGGAAAATGTTTTTTTTTAAAGGCAGACATTTAAATAAAGAAGAGTTCTGTTGACACAGAAATTTGGGGTTGTTGGTTTAAGCTGCAGATGTTCTGCTGGTCATCCATGTCTCACCTGCTATCCCTGGACAGCGATGTGATGGACAGAGCAATCATACACCTTAGGGCTGCATTTCCTTGTTAGTCACATCTTTAATGGCCTCATAATTACAGGCCACCGGAACTGTGTGACCCTGAATCACAAAATTAGGTAATGAACCTTCATTCCCTTTGTGTGAGTGCAGATTCACTCCCACTTCAATGCCTCGCTCCACCCCAAAAATGCAAGAACACGGATAATCTCTAAGCTGGTTAGAAAACTCTCCTTCTCCCTGTACTCCTAAGGACAATCGCAGCCACACCTCTCTGTCCCTTGGATTGTACAACGAGATCGTGTCACCCTATTGCCTCAAAATCATCCTTAAATTTCAAAACGCGGTGCCATGAACGTATGTGAGAGAAAGAGAGAAAGAGAGATGCAGCTGAAAGGCTGCAGCCAACAGCTTGTGTCAGAAAGCTGCTAAGCAGGAAACAGTTGGGCACTTTTACTCACAACGTGGTATCTGTGACTGAAATTGTGATTTAATCAATTCCTCACAAACCGCATGAGACCGGGAGGTGGCTTCCAAGAGAACTGGAGCACCTGCTCCTAAAATTTTGTTCCCCAAACGAAAACTCTACCACATACTCATGTCAATGTGAAGGCAAACTGGTGAGAGGTCATTGAACTTGCACCTTTGCGTGGAGAAAAGTGCTTAAATGCTCATGCTGTTGATGTGGTGGGCCACTGCAAGGTGGCCATGGCTGTGAGTTCATGGAATCATGGAAAAATGGAATACCAGGGTGGAGGGGACCTCAAGAATCATCTGATCCAACCTTTCTTGGCAAAAGCAAAATCTAGACAAGAGGGTTGAATCTTAAAAGTGTCCGACACCGGGGAGTCCACCGCTTTCCTGAGGAGATTGTTCTTTTTTGTTGCTGAAGGTGAACACGGCCTGGCACCAAGGCAGCCATGGCTGTGTGTCACTGAGGAGAACACGGCTTGGCTCCGAGGTGGCCATGGCTGTGTCACTGAGAATATGGCCTGGCACTGAGGTGGCCACGGATGGCTGTGTGTCACTGAGAACATGGCCTGGCACTGAGGTGGCCACGGATGGCTGTGTGTCACTGAGGAGAGCACAGCCTGGCACTGAGGTGGCCGTGGCTGTGTCACTGAGGAGAGCACAGCCTGGCACTGAGGCAGCCATGGCTGTGTGTCACTGAGGAGAACACGGCTTGGCACCGAGGTGGCCATGGCTGTGTCACTGAGGAGAACACGGCCTGGCACCATGGCTGT
>VYXC01007100.1:141553-215917 GCA_013397175.1 Platysteira castanea
AGCAGCGAAGATTCCCCGGGCGGCTCCTGCGGACAGCGGGGCCCCGCGGGCGGAGCGGGCCCGGGGCTGCCCCGGTGTCCCGGCCTGCTCGGGGCTGCGGCGGAGTCAAAGCCCGGCCCGGCCTCCGGGGCTTGTTTACCCCGGCGGGAGCTCGGCGGTTCGGGACAGGGGGGTTTTGGGGTGTCGCGAGGTGTGGGGTGGCAGCTGTGCTGTGCCCGGGTGAGCTCTGCGCTGGGAGAGGGGGCTTGGGGTGGGGACATCTCTTCATGGCATCATCCATTATCGACTGCAAAACTCCCAGGAGCCTGGAAACATCCTCGGTGTGTGTGCCAGGAACTGGGCCTGCCCTTCCCTCCGGTGTCTGCTCAGTGTCCGGCGGCCTCTGCGCCAGGGGCAGCGGAATTAAAGCTCCACTGGCAGCCGATGCCTGGTGCGGGGTGAGGAATTCTCCACCCGGGCAGCTGCGGCTGGACTGGGGCGTGTGGCTCTTGTCTCTGCTTGGCTGTGGCAAACGAGCAGGGCATCGGAAAGAGCTGTGTAATGATGGCTGGGAAAATGAGATTAGTCCCTTTCGAGAAGAAACCGCCTCGGTAGAGCCGTGCCACGCTTCTGTGTGTGCTCAGGATGGGACCGGAGCAATCAAAGGGCTCGGGATCTGCTCGTGTGTGTCAGTGAGGGAGGCTGAAGCGCTGCGAGGGTAACAAGAACTGGCAGCGTAACCTATTTCTGCATGAACTATAAAATCCCGTATGTGAGATGGAATTGGTGTAAGTAATTGATCCAGATTTTCCTTTCTTCCTGCCTTTGAGTTGAAGTCAAGCTGCTTAAGAGAGCTTTGTGATGTGCCCACCCTTGCCTTTGCTGTTGTGGTAAATGTAAGCTGTTCCCTGCAGTGAAGCGGGGAGGATTTTGATCTGACAAAACTCTGTGTTTATGCTGCCCCTTTTCTCGGAGCCTTCCAAAACTGTTGTTGACCCCATCGCCTGTCAGCAGCCTCTGTTGCAGGTATTAGGTTCAGCTAGGATGGCAGCCAAGCAGTTGCCACTGCAACTACTGTCGTCAGAGAACAGTGTTTATCTGTGGCTGACTGGGGCCTGATTTTGAACACGCCACACACAATAATCTCCATGATTTGCCCGGTTTATGTCCCTTCTACTCCAGGGAGTTCTGCTGGATAACATTGCTGTGAACGAACCTGTTCCAGCTGAAAAGTTAGTGCTCGCCAGGTGGATGGTTGGTCTCACTCCCTCCACGTATCTTTTGTGTTTCTGGTTAATCTTAAAAAGTATTTTAACGAGGTGGAACTCTATGCCCTTGAAGTGCTCCCGCTGGGCTGTGGGAATGTGGCTCGGGATGCGGGGTGGCTTTCAGGTGAAGGCTTCACGTGCTCCTTGCCTTAGTTCTGCCTGATTCACCTGCAGCTTCAAACGGTGATTCACGGCAGCTGCATTCCTTGCCGGGCTCGTGAGGAGGGTGTATTCCATGGGCACAAACACGGACTGATGGAGAGCGAGGGGTGTTATTGCTGAGTGTCCTGCCATTAGCATTCCAGCGGGGAGCTGGCCTAAGTGCTTCTCTCCCTAGGCAGGTGTGTGTTCAAGCCGTGATGCAACACGAAATCATCTCTCTCAGAGCTGCTTGGAACCTGAAACAGCCTGGAAAGCCCCGTGCCCTGCAAAGGGGTTAAAATTGAGTTCACTGAATCTGAAAGTAGGCAGGGGACACGCAGATGCAGCGGCCCCTGAAAGCAAGCGG
Source organism: Platysteira castanea (assembly GCA_013397175.1). NCBI lineage: Eukaryota > Metazoa > Chordata > Aves > Passeriformes > Platysteira > Platysteira castanea. Next base: position 143,309 of record VYXC01007100.1, read on the forward strand.
GCTGTTTACTCTGCCTCGTGTACTTTAGCCCGGTTCACGATATCTGTTCTATTAATATTTCTGTCTGAGGAGAGGTGAACTTTATCCTGAAAACTGGCACGGAGAGTGGCAAAATGTGCAGGTCCGGCAGAGCCTCCAGCAGCTCCTGCAACAATGGGTGCGGCCGAGTCAAAATAAAACCCGGAATTCGGTAACACGAGAGCGCACAGGGAAAGCTGATGCTGCCAGGCTCGGGCCAGTTCTGGGGCTCAAATAATTGTTGACCATTTCCTCTTCTGGGACCTCACAGAAATAGCACAGGGTATTTAGTTGTTAACTCGGGTGGTGTAATTTGAGGCCGTAACTGTGTGAGGTTAAATGTGTGCTTCAGTGGGCAGAAAGTGAGGGGGTGTGGGGAGGAAAGGATCTCCTTTAACACTTTCTAGGAGTGCCAGGCAGGTGCACACAGCACTTGTCACCTTGGGTTAAGAAGCAGGGGATCAGCTGTCACAGGAGAGGTTGTACTCCTGATAGTGCTGGCCCATTTGGAAATTGCTTTGCCTGAATTTCCTCTTCTGGCTTTTTCCTGACATGTGCTCGCTCTCTTCAGTGGTGGAGAAATAAGGGAATAACAGCATTAACTCTGAATGTTTAAACTGATTTTTTTTTAATCCCTTGCAGAACAAAGAGTGGAAGATGTACGACTGATTCGGGATCAGCATCCCACTAAAATCCCAGTAAGTCCAGTTCTTTTAATTTTTTACTTCAGTTTCCAGCCTCGTGTTCTTTTTTAGCAGTTAGAAACCTGTGGAGGAGCTGTCCTAAGGAGACCAAATGAAAACGTGGCTGTTCAGGGTGGCTGAGCCTGGATTTCAGGAGCGTTCTCAAGGAGAAATAATTCTCACAGTCGGGGTGGTGGAGCAAGGTGCTCACCGGGGGCTGGAGGAAGTGGCATTTCCGGAGTTTGGCACTTGTGTTGTAACTCGGAAGAAAACCATGCCCCAGCTCTGAGCTCTGAGATCCCCCTGAGCACTCAGCTCTTCTCCCTCAGTGGTTTTCTTCTCCGAATTAAGAGTCTTCAGAGGCTCACCAAGAAGAGTAGCAGGAGTGTAGAGGCAGATATGGACCTGTATCAGCCTGTGCTGAGAAGGACAGAAATGCTTTTCTCCTGGGAATGGGCTGTGCTGAGGTCTCCAGGAATGCTGCTGGGCTGTCAAACCCCTCCAGCTCACCTCACACTGGAGATCACCCCTCACCCTGTCACTCCTTATGCTGCCTGAGTTTGTGTTTTACTTTACTTGTGGCATCCTCAAAGTTAAAAATCAGGAGAATATCCTAGAACAGGACAGAACCTGTGTTCTGTCACTGATGAGTTCTTCAGCAGAGGGAACTCAGTGGGACCCTCAGCCTTTGGCTCTGTGAGGAGAGCTGAGACCCCAGTGTGTGGGAATTCTGCTGTGAACCAGAATTCTGCTGCCAACAGTCTCCAGTGCCTGAGCAAGTTCACTGACAGAAGCTGCTGTAGAAACAGAAACCGAAAGGTTTTCAGCCTTCCTTGAGCTTCAAACTCCTTCACCTCGGAGCTGCCACCGCTGTTTCCCCATGCAATGGGGCAAAGGAACAAGGAAAACTTCACAGCAGGGATTTTCTGACTTTCTTGGAGTGTTTAATTTTCCCAAAAGGCACTTTCCTTACAAATCTGTTTCCTGACAAATATTGCTTTTTCACTCACCTTTCAGAGACCACTTAGCCACAGTCCCCAAGCTCTGTGACCACAGATTGAAAGCCAGGCATTTATGGCAAAACTCTCACTTTAAGTCATCCATGGACAGATTCCAAGCAAAAATTCAGAGGTACCTCAGGGAACTTGCTGGACATGCAGTGGTGCAAACTCCCAACTATCCCTGCTGGGATCCCTGGAGTCTTGCTGGGCCAGTCACTGCCTCGTTACTGTCATTAGCAGTTCTGGATGAGATAAGGTGGCAATGTCACACGAGATAGTAAATCCCTCCTGTGCTGCCAACATCCTCCCTTCTGCTGTTAGAAATACCTGCTGCTTATGGCCTAACTGCTTAAAAATAGTGGGGTTTGTTGGCCAGAAGGAGCCAGCATTTATTTCAACTGATGTAAGGCTCTTTCTCTGGTAGAATTCAATCAACATCTCTTCACCTGTGCAGCTTTTTAAGATCAACAGGGCCAGACCCTGTGAGCATGGAAAGGATCCAAGGGACTGGCGTCACGTAGCTCCTGTTGATTGAAAATCAACAAACCCCACATGGCCGTGGAAACGGGAGCACATGAGTTCTGAGATCACTTCTTAAAAGCAGGAACTACCCTCAGTTGCTGGGCAGGGTGTTCCTTAAATTGGGAAATCTGCAGTTTCTCTGTGAATTAAGTGGTTACTACACAGCAATCCTGGCAGAATTACTGGTTCCTGAGCATGCTTGAGGAAATTTTCTCCTTAATTTGGAAATTGGAGGGTTTATACCCTTCCAAAGGGGAGCTTTTTCTCATGCATTAGAGGAACGATGGGAGGTGAATGGAACAGCAGAGTCATGTGGAGTTGTAGTTCTTAAAGAGATGGCCTGAAACTGGAGAAATTCTGGTGAAAACTGCTTGATCTGGCAGACCTCTATAGCAGCACAACCCCCTGGCCAGCCACTTCAGTGTGTTAGAGGGAAGTAGGCTTGATCTTTCCTTGGATTTCCTTGTTGCCGGGTAATTCAGTGCTGAATTAAATGATTGCAGCAAAGGAACTGTTCTAAAATTGCACAGAAGCTGTGGATGTGTGCTGTAAAATCCCCGTGTGTCACCCCTGTGCAGTGGCTCTTGCAAACAGAACAGAGGAGCATGTGAAGATCATAAATTATCATAGAAAAATGGAATTTTTTGGGTTGGAAAAGACCTTTAAGATCGCTGAATTGTTGCTTTTCAGATTGGAGATGCTGCATTCCCAGATGAAGGGAAATGGAGCTGGGAGGGGGGAGATGAGGGCAGCAGACACTGCTCCTGCCTTTCACACCTTCTGCTTTTTGTGTTTCTTCTCAGGTGATCATTGAAAGGTACAAGGGAGAGAAGCAGCTTCCAGTTTTGGATAAGACCAAGTTCCTGGTGCCAGATCACGTCAACATGAGCGAGCTAATCAAAATTATCAGGTATTACTGCTGGGATTGCAGTGTGAACTGATCAACCTCGGACTGTGATGCTCTGTTAATTCCCCCCTGGTGCACTTGGGAGGTCTAAATGGAAAATCCATCTAATGAGCACTAGGGCAAATCCAGCAGAAGGTGCTTTTCCTTTTGCTTTGCTGGAAAAACCCCGCTCTGAAGAAAGCTGGGCTGGTAGTCTGCTTCCAAGAGAAATAACTGGTTCCCAGAGCTGTAGGAGGGAGTGTGGGGCTGTGAATCCCTGTCTAACATGGGTCCTTCTGCCCAGGGCTCCAGCGCTTCCTGCTTGGCTATTTTGGGATGCCTCCTCAGTGTTCAGCCACAGAACCCCCCCTCAGGAGTGGCTGCCTCTTCCCACCCACTGGGGAGGGGAGTTTGGGCTCGGAGCCAGAGCTCTGTGCTGCTGCTTGGGGAGCTGCTGGCATCCCTTGGGAGCTGAGGTTTCCCTCAGTGACTGCACTGAGACCTGGGGAACTCAGGCCTGAGTGTTTCTGCCCCGGCTGCTTGCTCAGCTTACAGGAAAGGCAAAGGGAAACAGCCTCGTGTGGAAGTTGTGTGGTCGAAAACTGTGGTCAGAAATTCTGCTAGAAGTGCATCTCTGCTGGCTCAGCAGCAGTGGCTGATTGGTGAGGGCTCTCCAGTGGTAACTGGGAAGTGAGCACCAACCCAGAGCTTGTTTTGTGCTGATCATGCTGCAGCACGAGCTGGTTCATGGAGGCCACAGGCTGTGGGAGTTGTCCAGGGTGTCCAAACAAAAACTGTCACAGGCAAATCCCAGCTCCTACAGGAGGAAGAAAGGGAGACAGGGCTTTGGAGACAGGAACCAGGGTGCTCAAGTCTTCCAGAGTTTCTCAGGAACATGAAAGGCCCTGGGCAAAGAGGTTAACTGCAGGCTGAAGGATTTTCCCACCTTTTTTCTCTGGCTTTACTGTTAATAAATAACTTGGTACCAGCCAGACTTGGGCCTCAGCCAGCTCCAGTGATGCACAGCAAAGCCCATCCTTCCCAAACCTTGGGGAGCTGCTGCCTTCCCTCAGCCTGCTGTCTCTGGAGTGATTAGAGCCAGGCTTTGGAGGGCTCCCTGTCCAGGGCTGGGGTTGGGAGCTAAATAAATCCTTGTTTCCAGCTGCTGCTGCCCCTCAGCAGTGAGTGGAAGCAGCAGGAAGCTCTTCTGATCTGTTCTTTCCTTCTTGCTGTGGTGGCAGCTCCCCACTCGCGAGTTGCTGTTGCTCACTTGGTTTATCAAGTGGGAAGAGAGCTGCTCTCTGCAAACCCACTCTGCAGGAGGCAGTTCAGCAGAAACACCCATTTCCCCCGAGCTGGAATGATCAAGGGGAATCCAGAAATCAGCTGTTTCCTGGGCCAGCCTGTCTGTGCAGCCTGTGGCTCCCTGCCCTTCCCACGATGCTTCTCCAGGGAGGGAGGAGGAGAGGGAGCAGGATGCTCCAAGGTTAAAGTCAGGCTGTTTGAGTCAGAGCTGGTGACTCCAAGTGAGTTCAAAAGTTTCCCAGCTTTTGCAAGGAAGCTCTGCCCGTCTTTCCCCATCTTCCCATGGATCTCTGGGTTTTTGTTCCAGTGAGCTGCAAGCCGAAGGTCCCTGGTTGTGCAGGGGTGCATCTTCCCAGTCCCTCCAGTTTAATGCCCTTCTGGAGTGCAGCTTTTCCCCCGAGTCAGGGCTCTGCCAGTGGATGCACTTGGATTTAGTGAAGGAATTCAGTTTTGAGGGGCAGGGCTGGGTGGGGACATGCAGGGAAAGGTGCCCATGGCAGAGCTTGAACGAGATGAGCTTTAAACCCTTCCACCCCAACCCATTCCATGCCTCTCTGCTATGACCTTGCTGCTGTCAGTGTCGAGGACTGTCCGTCTCCATCTGTCCTTTGTCCCCCCTTCCCCTCACCCCTCCCCAGGCGACGCCTGCAGCTCAACTCCAACCAGGCCTTCTTCCTGCTGGTGAACGGGCACAGCATGGTGAGCGTGTCCACGCCCATCTCCGAGGTGTACGAGAGCGAGAAGGACGAGGATGGGTTCCTCTACATGGTCTACGCCTCCCAGGAGACCTTCGGAGCGCCAGCTTCCGCCTAGGACACGCCAGCGGCTCTAGCCTAGGATTTGGGTTGACCCTTGGCCATCACCCCCACTCTTCCCCACACACCCCCCAGGGAAAGAACCGGATGTCACCTACGCTCTCAGTCCTTAGCATAGTCTTGCTTTAGCAGGTGTCTCATCTCACCTTGCCTTGTTTGTGACTATTAAACAGTACAGACGAGCACCTCCAGCTTTGAAACCTGCCCTAAGAATTTTCCACACAGGCACATTTACAGGTCTGGACCTGATGAAAGGAGCCCAATTGTGCATGTGACACTTGCAGAGAAAGGGACACTCGATTGACTTTTAACAAGCAAACAGGCACCAGGGAGGAGCTAAAGTGTTTCCTGTGAGTTTGCTGGAAAATCTCCCTATGATTCCTTAAATATTTTGTTTATAAATGGGAAGGTTTCTCATGAGAGCAAATGCATTTTAATGTTCCAAAGGGGAGCTTTTTCTTCTGCAGCTCCATCAGACTCGTGTCAGCGCTGCAGGGAGTTAAGGCAAGTGCTTGGGGTGAGCTGGGGGAGGACTCTTCGTGTCTTCGGTTTTTGGGCACCGCACGCTCTGGGGCGGTGCCGGTTTCTGGAATACTCATACCAAACACCACAGCTTTATTGTAGTTTTAGGAAGTGTCTAACTGTAAAATACACACCTGGACAGGTAACATTGAAATAAACTCCAGCCTGTTACGAATTCCCAATCCCTGTGTGTTCATCTGAGCTGGCTTCCAGCGATCCATAGGATCGTGCCCCTAGCCCGGAGCTTGGCCCTTCCTTAGCCGGGGAATCAGGAGAAGCAGCTCAGGGCCGAGTCGCCGCCGAGAGCTGACGAACAAATTTGTGGCACCGCTGGAGGCTCCTGCGTCCCCGTGGCCGGGCAGGGAGCGGCCGTGCAGAGCGGCTGGGAAAGGCTGGACAAACCTGGGTTTGCCAGCGCCGCGGAGCCGGGCGCGGCGGGATCCCCGCGGTGTCCGTGTGCGCTGGCTCCGTGTGTCACCGGCTCCGTGTGTCACCGGCTCCGTGTGTCACCGGCCCCGTGTGTCACCGGCCCCGTGTGTCACCGGCTCCGTGTGTCACCGGCCCCGTGTGTCACCGGCTCCGTGTGTCACCGGCCCCGTGTGTCACCGGCCCCGTGTGTCACCGGCCCCGGCGGGGACAGAAGCAATACTGCAGAAGCACCTCCTCCACCTCGTACCTCCTCCGCTCTTTGCATGCATCTCCTTCCCGTTTTTTATTGTCCTTTGTGTTTTTACTCCGACGTGAACTTTTCGATGCAGCTTGTCCTCTTGTTTAGTTCTGTTCGTGTAAGAACTCGTTTAACTCGTAACTGACAACTGTACTTGTAATTACGACGTGATCGACTGATATTCCTGTACAAATGTTGCTTTTTTAAAATTAATACAGTGCTGATATGGATGGATTACATCCCAACTTAATTCCGGCTCGTGTGGTTATTTCTAGGCACTTTCGCAGCAAAATAATTAAAGGAATTAAAAATAATTCCCTGCTACTGCCAAGCTGGAGAAGCCCCCACACAGCTGAATCCCTTTAACATGAAAGCCAATACCAAGGGATTCTGTTTAACTCTTTATTTTCCATACATTAAATTTACTCAGATAAAAACATTCTAAAAATGTACAATTTAACTTTTAACAAAGTATAATAAAACATAAAAATCCCAATACCAGAATACTTGACATTTACAATTCAAAATCAAATTAGCTGAATATTAAATATTTACAAAACTATTTAAAATATTTATAAAGTTACATGCAGAATTTGTAATACTAGAAGTGATCGAAGTAAAAGAAATGGCTCAAATGGAGCAGGAATTTCCTTCATTCCTAATGGAAAGTTATGTCCAAGAGAAGCTGTTAATCTGCACTTGAAAACACACGGGATTTGCTTTCTGCTTCAGTACCAACACGGTTCTTGCGTACATCAGGAAAATTTCAGGGAACAAATGGGTAATTCCAAGGGTTTATTACAAGAGCTGTGGGGCCTCAACCAGCCAAAGTGATTCCTACTCTCACAAACGCTCCATTACGTGGATTTTTGTCCAGATTTGCCCACGTTCATCCCATTTACAGGTGTTCCAGACTAGCCCGAATCCAGCTCACTTCGAGGATCCCTCTGGCACAGCCCCAGCTCCCCACAGGATTTTGGGAGGGGGTTGCTCTGCCTGGTGCCACAGCCTGGCTCATCCTGGGATAGCTCTGCCTGGAGCAGGCCGGCAAGGGATTTGGGGGGATGGCCAAGCTCTGGTGCTGGATCATCACTTTGGGAAGTCTGGTGCTTAATTTGCCAAGATTTAATGACCGTGGTATGAAAAGGTTTCACAAAAAGCTGAGTGTGACAGAGCTGGTTTGAATAAAAACCAGTTTTGATCAACTTTAATAACAGTTCAAATGTAGTTTTCAATAAATTAGGGTGGAACCCTCTGATCAATATCTTGGTTCCCTCTCCTCCCTCTCTGCTCTCCCTGTTAGGGTCGAGCCCAGAATATTTATTAATGCTTAATTTGCACAGGGTGAGGAGGAGTTTGCTGGAAATTCCATCCTATTTCGAGTCTTTCCATCATCAAATGGAAAATGCAGCTGGAGCTGCACCACCCGCTGCTCCCTCCCCTGGGAAAGGCTCCTCGCTGACTTCTCCATGCCCCTGCAGGGAGATGGCTGGGGATTCCCTTCCCTCTTACACTGAAAAATCATTCCCATTCCACAGTGAAATCCATCTGGAGAACTAATTCTTTCTACACTTGCAGGATAAAGATAGGGCTAAATAACATTCTTTGAAATCTCCATCTTTCAATGTACAAAAATAGGGTTTAAGGACTTGTTCCTTCAGGCAGGGCAGATGCAACACTACCATTCCAAGCCAAGCTGCCTTGCTTTTTAGGGGTAAAAAGATGGATTTGTGCCTTTTAAGAACAGATTAAGGATAATTTTGTGGAATTAAGGTGCTCTGTTCGGACTTACCAACTTTGGTTGCTCTGGGTACAGAGTGGAGGGTGTTCACTGGCAGGTCTGAAGCCCCAACTCGCTGGGATTTGGGGAAGGCTCTGAGCTTGCTGCTGCCTCACCAGACTTTCCTCTGGGACACTCGTGTTGCCTCCAGGTCCTTCTGGATGGGCTCTTACTCCAAACCCAGCCCCAACCGTTCCAAAGCGCCACCCAAGCGCAGCCAGGAGCCACTTGAAGAAAACATCAGCCTTAACTTGACACAAAGGAAACGATCCCAAAGAAAGGAATGAAACAGTTGGCTGGCAACATCAGCCTTAACTCTACGCACAGGAAAGGATCCTAAAGAAAGCTCAGGAGAAAGGAATGAAACAATTTGCTGGACAGAAGTTCAGTTTTACAGTCCTTTTGATATGATTATTTTTCTGTGATGAAGATCAGACACAACTGTGCCCAGCCTTGGGCAGTAAAACAAAACACAACTGGTACAGAAATGACTTTTTTTTTCTTTTTTTTTGCTGCTGCTGCTGTTTTTTGCTGTTTCAAGAGGGTTTTGAACACTCACATGTGTGTTGAAATACAGTTTCTTTAAATACAATTTTAAAATATTGTTTAAAAAAAGTGAAAAAAATAATAATAACAATAATAATAACACTAAGTTTGGCTTTCAGCACATGTTCCAGGCCACTGGAGAGACCCTCAAAGCTGCAAATAGTAAACATGGAACTGCACGTTTTCCTTGGGCATGATGCAGTGGGACAGACTGTTCCTACCATTGTCTCGAGCTCATTAAGGCAAAGTAAATTGCATTGTCAGTTTTCATCCCTTTAGTGTTGTAGGTCTGAAGGTTGTTCATGGGAACACAGGGAACGTCCTCAAACGCGGGCAGAGCCAGCAGGGAGCGGGAGCTGGGCTGGGAACACACAAATCAGGGGGTTCTTATTGCATAGCAATAAAAAGGATCTTTGTTTGTTTGTTTGTTTGTTTAAATCAACCGTTCTGCAAATGCCGATTTCGGGTCCCTCCCTGGGCCGAGGTTGGTTCTGCCCACCCGCATTCCCGGGGCTCTCCGGATGCTCGTGATCCCAGCTGCCTTCCAGGCAGGCTGAGACTGCCCGTGGAGAGACAGGGATGGCCCAAAATGTTCCTTTCCTGTGAGCCCAGGAAGGGCTGAGCTCCCCTCTCACACGGCCCCATCTCCTGGGGGCAGCTCTGCACAGCTCCGACCCCTCCTGCTCCCCGAGGACTTCCCAAGTCACTACGAATCCTATGGAATACCTCCGAGTGTAAACAAGGCTTCAGACTTTACAGGTGTCTCCCAAATTACAGGATGCAAATTTCTGTGTCAGACACTTTTACAGAGGAGGCCTCACCCATTTAATGCCGTCAAATTCCCAGGGGTTGGGGAGCCATGAGGATTAGCATCTTCTTTCAACCAGACAGGACCAAAGTGTTTCAAATTAGCAGTTCGAGATGGGTTTGGCTTCCTCTGGAGTCCTAATTTAGATTTGTCACCCACAAATGATGGACTAAGTAGTTAACACCAAAGCTACTCATCTACAACCTACTGCAACGAAGGAGGCCGACAAGAAATCCTTCCAAGTCTTGATAATAATGAAGTTTTTACTACCTTTTACATGTTTGACTCCCACCACTCCTGAATCCTGGGGTAGGAGCCAAAGGGTATTTTATATAAAGTAAAGCAAAAGCTTATCAACTCTGCTGCCAGAGTTCTGAGTTTGATTTTTTTTTTCTTTTTTAGGATGGTTTAAAATTCATTTACAAAAGCAGAATAATAAGGTTTCTGTGAAAGAGACCTATATACAGTAACAGGACGTAAAGGTTTTGTGTATTACAGGAAAATATCCTTGAAGCCTTTATGACTCTGGAGTCTCTGGGACTTGGACCCTTGGAAACTAAGTTTATTCCAGTGCTGGGAACCCAGCACTAGCTAGTAATAGGTGAGACAATGAAGCACGAGTTTGTTTCCAGAAGGAACCGAAACTGCCGTGTGTGTTCTTTTGGAAGGGAAAACAGAGACTTTTTAGGATTTTTATTGTGGAATTAAGTCCCGTAAGCCTGCTGGTGCCAATTTGTAAAGGTTGGAACTTCTTTGCCTCTTGCACTGGTCTCAGAGTGACACTGTCTGCTAAAAGTGCAGAAAGCTTGAAGAGTTTTACATTCTTCTGTAGTGCAATCCTTAAAAATCCCAGAGATTAGTGCCTGATCACTTTTGAAAAAAAGTAGACATTTTACCTAGCCCAGGGGTGCCAAAGTCCTTCCGGCCACTCCTACCTTCCACCTCAGAACGGAGCTGCCCTGGAGTCAGGCCTTTCACCTTGGAAAGTCCAATTATGGCAACATTCTCCAGCCAAAAAAGTACACGGGGGGTTGTACTTCCAGCAGGAACTGCAGCTGGCCAGCTCCACCATCCATCCATCGGTCCGAGGACACGGAGTCAGGAGTTCCAACAACAAAGCTCGGATTTGGCAATCAAAACTGGGTTGGCTGCACCCCTAAGCTAGATTTTCTACCTAGTCTAATAAAGTAAAGCACCTTTGGATTAAAAAATACATTAAGCTTAACAGCAACTGGACGTCTCAGTTTTGTAGTTCGATCTCCGTCGCTCTCCATGGCTTTACAGCATCGTGGTGCCAGGTGGGGGAACCTCAGTCTGTGGAGTCCAGACTTTCGGAGGGAGGGGCGTACTTCAGCCTGAACGTACCTGGGACAGGGACAGGGACACAGGGGTTACACAGCTGTCACCTCCCAAGCTCCCCAAACCAACCTGCTGCTTCTCACACGTGGAACGCGCTCCCGGAGCCTGCGTGGAGATTTCGGGCTGGCACAGGTTTGGTCAGTGGAGTCCCAGAATCTCACAGTGGTTTGGGTGGGAAGGGACCTTGAAGATCATCCAGTTCCAACCCCGACACCTCCCATCATCCCAGGGTGCTCCAAGCCCTGTCCAGCCTGGCCTTGGGCACTGCCAGGGATCCAGGGGCAGCCACAGCGGCTCTGGGCACTCTGTGCCAGGGCCTGCCCACCCTCACAGGGAAGTCTCCTCCCAGTATCCCATCCATCCCTGCCCTCCTTTGGCTTAAAGCCATTCCCTCTTGTCCTGTCAGTCCATGCCCTTGTGAAAGGTTTGGGAGACTTCAAATGGGAATTTAATTAATCAAATTAAATGCAACATAAAAAGACATCAGAGTCTGCTGTGTTCCTGACGTTCTCCCACTCAGGACTGGGAGGCAGCGGCTCTGCTTCCCCCTGCCCACTACCAAAACATTTGCCACAGGAATTCACTCAGTATTTACCTTCTTTCCTGCTGTAAATTGCTGCCCAACACCTGACAATTGTTAATTTATGGTTTTCAAACTGTTGAGACCACAAAAAATGAATCCAGGTAAAGGCTACAGACAAAGCATGATGTCAAATGGGACCTCAGTGCTGTTCACTCAGGGTTTCTATTTCATTTTTTAGCCCACACCACTCTGAGATTATCTCAACATAAGAAAATCAAAATAAAAAAAGAAAAATGAGACTAAAAAGTGCTCATGGTAAAGTAGCATTTCTCTTTTAGCTGTTTCCTTCCCGGAGTAAAGGATTCAGCTCTCTCCTGGAGAAGCCTGTGCTTTAAGTGTGTAAGCAACATGTCCTGTAAAATAATTATAGCAGCAAACAGGACCTTCAGGAGTGTTTGAACAGCAATTCTTCATTTAGGTTATTGTTTCGGGCAGGGAGGGAAGAGGAACAGAGATTTCAGTTTCTAAAATTCTGGGGGAATTTGCAATAATGACCGAAGCTGACCTGGCTGACAAAGCAGAAACAGCAACAGCAATTCTGCTGCAACCTGTCCACAGCAGCTCCCTCCCTTCCTTCATGTTTCAGCCCTCCCCAAAAAACAGTGCCAACCCCACAGAGCACACCCACTGCCTCGCCTGCGTCCTCCTAACGGGGCTGCCTAAAATTTGCCAATAGCTCAGACCATCATCTTCTAATAACAAAACATTTTTACACGTCAGAGATTCCAAGACGCCGTCAGACCCCGTCCTGCCCCGGGACAGGGCTCAAGGCCACACTCTGTGCCCCCCACCTTTACCTTGCCGATTGAAATCCATGGGCGGCTGTTTGCAGTCCTGAGCTCTGTGCCCGCTGGCCCCGCAGTTGTAACAGGACAGGTTCCCGTTTTTTTTGTGACTCGACCCGTTGCCGTTGCCCATCATTCCCTGTGCCTGGTACACCCCGGCCGTGCCCGCCATAAAGTTCTGCATGGGGGGCACGGCGAAGGTGGACTGCCCGGCCATGACCGAGTCGGGGGCCAGGCCGCTGTTGTAGGCCGTGTGCACCACGGGGAACGTGGTGCTGCTGTTGTACTGCTGCGTGTTGATGTAGCCGTTGCTACACAGCGGGTTGAAGGGCAGGAAAGGGAAAGTAAACATGGAAGGTCCTGAAAAGGGGTGCTGGAAATAGTTGGCGTAGCTGACGGTCATGCCGCTGGAGCCGCAGTTGCCGCTGCAGCCGCAGGAGCTGCACACCATGCAGCCGGGCGGCTGCGGCGGCGGCTGCTGGTGGTGGTGGTGGTGGTGGTTCTGGTTGGGGACGGGCACGCTGCCGGCCGAGCCGCTGCTGCTGCTGCTGCTGCTACTGCTGCTGCTGCTGCTGTAGAAGTTGTTGTCGGCGCCGGAGGAGAGCGTGGGGCTGGAGCTGGGCGCGGGGCAGCTGGGCAGGTTGGCCATGGTGGTGAAGGACGGGGACGGGTGGCTGCTGGAGGAGGCCGCGTTGCTGTTGGCGCAGAAGCTGCCCTGCATGGGCGCCACGGGCACGCTGCTCATGGCAGAAAAGGCAACTTTGGTGTTGGCTGTGTACAGAGCAGTCCGGGGGTTGATTATTGCAGGGGACACCGTTATTTGCATATTACTGGAGCAGGAAGTCTGTCCGGCCATGGCGGAGTCGGTGGGAAGAGACGACGACACCAGGAGCTTGATGGGCGGACGAGCCACGTGGAAGACTGTGCTGGACGTCACCGTGGCAGCAGTGCTCGTCTCCACTATGAGTCCTGGCTGCTGGGCTGGTTTGATCACTCTGTCCAGAGTGGAAGCGTGGACGACTTTGGTCCGAGGCCCAAAGTTCATGGTGGAGGTGGGGGAGCTGTTCTCGGCACCCCCCGACAGCACCTGCAAGGGCTGGTGCGGAGAGGACGCGGACATGACATCCACCACGGCGTTCCCAAAGCCCTTCTCCATCTTTATGCTGCCCCTGGAGCCAGGAGACACTTTATTCCTTTCTTCCAAAGACAAGAGGGAGTGCACGGAGGACGAGAGCAGCTTCATGTCTGCAGAGCCACGCTCTGGCTTGTGCACGGAGCTGAGCATGCGGATGGGGGGGATGTGTGAGGGGGTGGGGGACAGCATCTGCATGGGCAGCGCGTGGTGGCCGCCCGGGCCCGAGCCGGCCTCGTTCTGCACGGGCAGCACCTGGGCCGTGGGCCTGGCAGAGCTCGAGGGGAAATGGTTCAGCAGCATCACCGGCTTCTCCTTGTCCGAGGCGTCCAGGTGCAGCTCCAGGCCTGGGGAGAGAGGAGCCGTGAGGACAGCCCTGGGCATGGCGGGGGCAGGGCTGGGGGGCTCTGCTTACGTCTCTCGTTCTCCTCGGCGCTGTCCGAGCTCTCCTCCCGCGTCTGAATCCCCATGGGGCTGGAACTGGAGCTGGAGTACTCGGAGGAGCTGCCCTCGCGGGGCAGGGGGTGGGCTGGCTGATCCACGTCCACTCGCAGCTCTGCAGGGACAGGGGTGGGCACACGAGGGTGACGCCGACAGCACCTCAGAACACTGACACAGCCACGCTCAGGATTTACAGGGATGTGTCAGAGGTGGAACAGTAATCACAGAGCTGCCCATTCCCACCAGAGTCAAGCAGAAAAAACTAGTTTTTATTACCCCAAATTATCACTGAAATCAGACTTTCTGCTTGCTCCCTGTTAAGCCGATGGCTTTTGGAAGGCAAAGCTTGGGGAAGAAGCAGCAGAGGAAGGAGCTGACCCTTGTGCAAGCAGGGCTGAGCACAGCTGTGTCCCCTGCTCCCCTTACCTGCGGCGTGGTTGCCCCGGATGCTCTGGATGGGCCCCACGTGGGAAGTGGGGGGAACCCTGGCCACCCCACTGCTGGTCACTGAGGAAGGTGTGGAGGGGTTTAGGCACCGTTTCTCTGATTTCTCCCTGCGGGGTGATGGAGAGACAGAAACTGGCTAAAACACAACCACAAATAAATCCATTTCTGAATGAACCCGAAGCAGACAAAGCCCATTAAACAACCCACTGATGCTGTGCTCATTTCAAAAGGAAACACTTGGAAATCACATCAGTCATGACTGTAACTGCCAGCAGTTGGGGTTGGACTATTTGCCATCTGATTACAACACTAATGCTCTTATTTGTCCAGGGTAAAACATCACCAAACCCTGACTGAACTCTAAAATTCTATCACAGATTATGTCAGCACATCCCAAAGCCAGCCCTGCACACCAAACCCAAAGAGAAAACAAACACAGTCCCAAGTTTTCCTTTTCCAAACACATTCTGGAAAAACTAAGGCTGCTGAAAAATGCTGCCAAGGAGCTCTGATAAATGGGCATGGATTTGGATTTCTAATTGTTTTTTAAGGAACAGCACTGCTGCAGAATAAACACTTCCCTCTAAGTGGAGATGCACAAACCAGGACAATCTGTTGCATCAGTGTCCCCAAAGGGCTGTCACAGCTGCCTGGGGTCACCGTGGGACACTGAGGCAGCTCCCAAAGTAGCTGATGCTTTATCCACATGGATTGGAGCCAAAAAATTGTCACTTCCTAGGAAAAAAAAGTCCTGCTGGACACCCTGACTTTGGCATCCCCAGGGCTTGCAAATCTCACAGCTCCCATCAGTCTCAGGTGGGTGGGAAGCCCAGAATCTTTGCAATAACTGTGACACAAGTTGAAAAAACCTAAACACAATCTGTGTATTTTGTAGATTAAATAAAAATGTGGTATCCTTATCACAACCCTGAACAGGCAGCACTAAACCAGAAAGTACTAAATATTGTTTAGTAAGGGAGATAAGCATCACCCCTATCTCAGGGGGGAATCATGGTAGGTTTGTGGTCTGGGAAGCAAAAACCACTGTAAAACTTGCATTTTTTGACCTTAAAGGAAGTTCCCCCAGCCCTCACTTACTTCTCCAGCTCTAGTTGGGTCTTGAGCTTCTTCTTCGCTCCCATGGTGAGGGACTCAAACTTATTCAGATCTTCCTCAGTAAGACTCAGAAACTTGGAAAGCAAAAATATGTGCTCAGTTTTATAACCTGGAATATTCTTATTCCCATTTTCAGTGAAGAGCAATTCCAAAAGGCAACTTTAAAACCATTTTTAAATTCAAAGAAACTCGCTACTCCAGTTTTCAATTATAGTGTAAAGGGAAAGTGTGGGGGACTGGCATGAAAGAAAGAACACCTGTAGATTTAATTTAATTAGGAGTGTGCTTGTATTACCCAGTCACAATAAAGATGAAATAACTTGTGAACATATTAAAATAGAATTAAATTAAAATAGAACTTGGTGCTATCAGTGAATTTAAGGATCTTGGAAAATCACTGCAGTTTTCCCAGTGTGCCATTTACCACACAAGTGCAGAGGAAAATATACACCAAGAGTAAATTTTATAATAAAATATAGAGATAGATACAGACATTTATATTATAATGTAATTAAAATGAAAGCCAGTGAAGTATGCATAATAATAATTGCTTTTAAAAAATATACTGGAATATAGAGTTTTACTACTTTATTAAAGAAAAAAAAAACAACAGTATTCTTCCCTTCATATAATGAAGAAAATTAAATCAAAAGACTCTGGTAAGAGATTAAAATTAAATCCATAAAATATTCCACAAGCAGCACAAAGCTCAGCCCAAGCCCTCCCTCCACTGGAGGGCGTTCCAGGCCAAAAGACAGAGGACAAGGAATTTCCCAATGGAGCTGGGAGAATGCTCTAAAACGTTGTTTAGATAAAATCCAGCAGACACAGGTGTTATTTGGGACTCTTACAATGCAAAGACATAAAAGATGATTTTTCCACAGGAATTTCTGCAGGAAACAAAGCTCACTCACTCACGTTCATATTCATGCCACGAGTCTCTGAAAATCTATTTTTTAATATAAGCATAACCAAATATTTCGGGAGAAAAATCAACCAAGAAGCAGAAATAAAGAGAAATCAACATATTTAGGTATCTACTGCACACAAAGGGATGTCCAGGGAGCCAAGCAGAGCTCCTAAGGCAGCATCCAAGCTGGATCTCCAAGCATTCCATGAGGAAGCCTGAAGAGGCAACATCTGCTGGACAGCCCCGGACACAAGACAGAGAACAGCAAGAAGGTTTCCATCAATTTCTTATTGCTTTCTGAAAGTGAAAACCTCCCCAGGAACTGCCAGAAACTTGTGTGATCCTCAGCGCAGATGTTCCCAGCCTGGAGAACAGGGGGATAATTAAAAGCTGGCTGCTTCCCCCCATTTCCTGCCCTACCTTCTCCATGGTGAGCTGTTTGAAGACAGGGTAATACTTGTGCAAGCGCAGCTTCCTGAGCCAGTCCAGGATCCCGTTTTGCTCCTGTGTCTGAGGGGTCTGAGGGCTGGAAGACATCAGCATGGATGGAGAGGAGGTGTCCATCTGGGAGCGATAGCCCAGCGAGGAGCCGGCGCCTCCGGAGTGGGAGCAGTGGGGCAGAGCAACGGGAGTGGCAGCCGAGTGCTGGACGTGGTTCTGGGAGGACTGAATTCCAGCCACCCCACATATAGGTCTGGAAAAAGGCAACAGGGTTGGGTTTAGCATGTTGGATAAGTTGTGTCACCCAGAGTTCAGCTGTTGCAGACATAGAAATGGGGATTCTGGGGAAAACCGCTCTGTTGGAGCCGAAGTGTGGATTTGTACCTGCCCTGTTCCACAGCTCAGTAAAACAGGGCAAAGGGTGAAGCTGATCTTCACCTTAAAGAGAATTTTCCTTCAGTAATTTCCTTCAGTAATCACAGATATTAAATATTCTGCAGCCTCTTTGTGATTTAAAAAAGCTTTCGAGAGAGCGGCCTTCGCATTATTAAAAAGAAGTAAAGAAGCCCAAATATAATGGAAATCTTTCATCTTTCCATGTGGAAGTGGCAAAAGAAGCCACAATACTGGCTCCTTGGAGAAAATGAAAACTGCCTCTTAAGAGAATGAGTTGTAAGCAAGATAAATATTTCACCTTCCAGATGTTCCCAGCGTAGTTCCTACTTTATACAGGGAGGGGTTGCCAGGATCTGGAAGCAAGGAACAGAGTCACAAATGGCATCAGTTTAGGAAACGCACACCAGTACAAAAAAAAAATACTTCTTAAACTTTATTTCAACTCACTGGAGCTCTGAAGTTGCTGGGAGGGAGATGAAGTGCTGAAGAACTTCCTGACGTGGTCGTTTTTCACCACATGGGAAGGGAACGGGGCCAGGTACCTGCAGCAAACAAAGCCCCTGCTCTGTTAGAGCCTCCTAAATCCATCAGGATCACACTCTGGACAGCACAGTTGGAAGTTAGATTGGAAATTTAAAAGCTGAAACACACCATGCAATTCTGAATTCTGGGAATTTATGGGTATTTTTATCCTTAATAGCAAACCCTGTTATCCCTGGGTTGTTTTCACTCTGTTGAGTGTTTCAGCAAAGATGCCTCACTTAGGAACCCTGAACACTTCTAAAGCAGAAAACGTTCAAATGTAAACTTGAAAATTGCCTTTCAAAAGCAGGAACCTGAGGAATATAAAATAGAGATGGATCTGTTATTGAATTTCCTCCTCTTGGAGATAAACAGCAGATGCAGAGTCTGGCAGTTTAGGGAAAAACTTATGTCACATTTTCCCTGTGCTTCTTTGAAGGGAGAAGAGCCCTTGGAGCATCATTCCAGTGCCTGAAGGGGCTGTGGGAAGGCTGGAGAGGGACCCTGGGCAAGGGATGGAGAGACAGGACAAGGAGGGACAGCTTTGAGCTGGAAGAGGGTGGATTTAGACAGAATGCTGGGGAGAAATCCTTCCCTGGGAGGGTGGGGAGGCTCTGGCACAGATGCCCAGAGAAGCTGTGGCTGCCCCTGGATCCCTGGCAGTGCCCAAGGCCAGGCTGGATTTGGTTTGGAGCACCCTGGGATAGTGGGAGGTGTCCCTGCCCGTGGCAGGGATGGAATGGGATGAGCTTTGAGGTCCCTTCCAACCCAACCCACTCTGGGATTCCAGGAAAAAACGCCAAATTCCCAAAACTTTGCACCTCCACACACACAGAGGCGCTTCCCAGCTGGAAACCCCAGAGCTCACTGCTGAATTTCACAGCTCCTCTCCTGCTCCAGAGCTGCAGCTGAGCTCTGGCAGTGCAGGTTGCTGCCCCATTAACCCAGATTTGGATAGGCTGTTGTTCCTAAACAGCAGCCACACACATTCCCTGCAGCCTCCCAAATTCTCCCTCCTCCTTGGAGCACGGCAAGGGAACGGGAATGGTGTTTGCCATGAAAAATAATCCAGGCATGCACCTGCTGGCTGCTGCCTATGGAAAACCAATATCCACCGTGGCTCGGGGAAAATAAGTGTGAAGCAGAAGCTCTAATGAAGTTAATTAATATTTTAAAGTGCCATTTAATTTTATAATAATATCGTATTAGGATCAGAATAATATTAATATTCCAATAATCTCGGTTTGCATAGATACAGACAGTAGCAGCTGAAAAGAATTTAAGTCCCTCCAATTTTCCTAGGAAAATCATATTTGGAAAGAGAAATCTGATGTGATCTGCCATGGATTATGATACTTAAAATACTGGTTTATATTAAATAATGGCCAGATATTTCTGATAATTTCAGGAGGTACAAGCTAAGGCTTCAAAAATTTCTTAGCTGTTAAAGGCTTCCAAAAATGTAATCATTTAACAATATCTAAATATATACCTAACATTTTAAAATTAAAGTAAATTAAACACCACGACAACCTAAAACAACTGAGAAAATAAAAATTCTATGAAAGGGTAGAGAGGAAAAAGAATCCCTACAACCCACTCCTCAGTACAGATGGGTGAATATTCAGGCTTCTATTTTTCCCTGCGTTTTGAGCGATTGTTTTAAGCAATTCTGGTTATTTTTGAGTCCAAAACAAACTTTTGCAAAGCCAGTGATCCTCTATTTGTTCTTCACAAGGAATGAGGAAATATCAATTCTCAGGAAGCTTAATAGAGAATATTATTACCATCTGTATTTCTGAAGAAAGAATTCCTGAAAAATTGTTATGCACTGGAATTAATGGAACATCAAGGAAAAAAAAGCTTAGGATCAGGCTCTAATTTCTTTTAAGTAATTTAGAATATGGAGATATTTCTATTTCCTGTTTTTTCCTTGGTGAAAGAAGCCAAGTGTGAAGATAAAAACCCCACAAAATCCCAGCTTACCTCAGGTCTGATTCCAGGTCCATGTGGTTCCGTTCCAGGTAAAAGGAATCTGGACCAGCTAAGCAGGGAATGAATTTCTCCAAGTTTTCTTCTGGATACAGCTGAGATAGCTGAAGGGGGAGGATATTACAAATAAAAAGTGAAGAGTTGTTATTT
Source organism: Platysteira castanea (assembly GCA_013397175.1). Classification (NCBI taxonomy): domain Eukaryota; kingdom Metazoa; phylum Chordata; class Aves; order Passeriformes; genus Platysteira; species Platysteira castanea. The sequence goes on from VYXC01007100.1 coordinate 163,136, forward strand.
CTCTGAGGTTCAAGCCACTGCCAGTTACAAATCAAATATTTAATGAAATTCAATCGGAATTATCTTGGCGTATTTTGAAAAGTATCACTGAACAAAATTACAGAGAGGGACAAAACATTTTTTCATTTTCCAAGTGTTTTTCTTATTGTCTTTACCTTTGAAATAAATTCAGTCACTTCAGCAGAGGATTTGGTTACCAACGTCACCGAAGAATCAGACCACAGGACCTTGGGGAGGAGCAAGAAGGATTTGGTTTAGTAATTAATTTAATTTGGTTCCTCAAAATTCAATAATTGGCATCAACTGTCCCTCACAGATGTTGTGATGGGTGACATCAACAAGGAAACACTTTTTTTGTGTGTGTACAAGGACAAAATTGCTGCCTAATTCTCGCTGGTTTTACATTTCACACTACTCTGGATGCTTGGAAAAGCCCCTCAGAGTTTACACAGCCCTTACACACTGCAGACATCCAGAGTTAAGCAACCGACCACGCACTAATGGAATTTTTTCCCCTCATTATTGTTAAAGAAAACAGCTGCTTTGTAGGATCTGCTTTCCAACAGGAACGGCTCCCCCCACACAAGGCTGCCTATTGCTAATTAATCAACTCCATATGCCACGTGAAATTGGGAATGGCAGCAAAAAACCAGGCAGAACCTTCCCAAGGAAACCTGGAGCTGCTGCTCCAGGCTCCATCTTGTCCATGCCCTAAAAAAAAGGGAATATTCAGCATCTCTTCCCACACAAACAAGTCACGACATCCTTGGATATTGAAGCATTTATTGCTTGGCAGATGAAGTTTAAGGGAGCCAAAAGTCAGGATTTCTTGGCATGAGGAACATCAGGATGAGACAGGCCAGGGATGAATCCCTATGGATTCAAAATATCCAATGGAGAAGTCTGGGAGGCATCTGGATCCAGAGGGGAAGGAGCTGGGGGGATATTTGGGGATCACAGAGCAGCCTCTCACATGACATTCGTTTCAATGACAACTCCAAACATACACAAAGTTTTTCCAGCCATCCAAAAGCTGCCAAAAAGAGTGGGGAGAGGATTTCAAAATATATTACATAAGGGAGGAATTTCCTCTCGGCAGAGTTGTTATACAAAAAAAAGAAGGGGGAGAAAAAAAGAAAAGAAGACAGAAAAACTTGAGCAGTTTTAGCAAGTTTGTAAGTAGGGGTTTTTTAAATTTGTGATAAATGATTTTTTTTTAAATTCATGCGGGATTTCAGAAAATACAGGAAAATTCCCCTTTTTTTCTAGTTCTGTAATAACCCAACAATTGTCCCGACTTCTGTTTTAACTTGAATTCCCAACACTTATAAAACAATAATGTGAACTGTAAATGGGGGGAACAATAGCACTGCAAACACTAATCTGCTCCATCCATTGACCTGCTATTCCCAAGCTCCTCAACAGAACAAAAACATTCCACAATTGGGTTTTTAACCCAGCAAACAGCAATTTATCAGCTCAGCTGAAGTCTCTGCTCTCCCTTCAGTTCGAGCTGTCAAGGCAAACACTGGGTACACTAATTTCTGTTATTTATAGAAAAATTTGTAATAGGGAAAGAAGTTTCACGAGATCTTAACTGGAGTGGAGACAACTGCAGGCTTCATAGAGAGTTTGAAAAGCCCTTGGAAAAATCCTGTCTGCGATGGATGACATTTGAACAATTGGGAATTCAGGAAACTCGGGACATTCTCCATGAATCCAATCCTGCAGAGGTTAATGCTGCCAACATCCCAACAGATGCTGAGTGGATGCTCTGCCCTGGCTGGGAGTTTTAAGGAATAACTTGGTGAAAGTCGGGGATAAATTGGGATTCTCCTGCCTGGTTCCTTTCGGGTTCTCCTTTTCTCACCCCCCGTTTGGCTCTGGGGCCTCGTTAAACAAACCCGAGACGTTTTCTGGGCTGTGCATCCCGGATTTTGGAACGCTTTGCTCCAGCTGGGGGAAAAGCAGTTTGTCAGCTCCTCAGCAGCACCCAGATCCATCCCTGCCATTCACCCAGGTTTTCACGGGATGAACTCATCCCTCCACCGGAATTGGGAGCAGCAGCCCAGGCTCCAGAGGCTGCGTCAGTCGGGGGGGAAGCCACTTCTGCTGGTGGTGTGTGGTGAACCACACTCATTCCACAGGCACTGCTCTCACTTCCACTCCGGGCCAGGCTGGCTTCAGCTCGCAGACAACGCTTCCTGTTCTGCCTTTCCTGCTGGATGAACGTCCCCTTTGCTGGGAACTCTTTTTATTCCCTTTGGAAATGCTTTTAGACCATTGTGAAAGTCCCCTTCCAGTCAAGTCCCCCAGCTCGTGCTCCACGGAGTTTTCCTCAAGAATTTCCAAAGCTTTTCTGTAGTCCCCAACTTTTTGGAACCACATCCCACAGGCTCCCTCCTCTCTGCCTCTTTCCAGCAGCTGTGCCCTCAGAGCCCACATTGATTCCTTGTCCAGATTAAGACTTAAATTCTCTCTGGCTTCTGCATTCCAGCAGAAGAATGGATGTGGATGTGGATATGGATAACCATCCTGGAAATGTGGCATCACATTTCCCCCAAAATAAACACTTTGCCAAGACTTCCTGCATTAAAATGACTTATTTCTTTTTGTCAGTCCCCAGCTACCAACCTCTGCATCATCCACAGCCATCTATGACTTTCAAATCATTAATTAAAATCTACCATCTATCCCTAAGGAGCTCTGCTAGACCAATTTTTGAGATCCAACAATAAAGTCTGAGAATTTCCTTAAACTCCTCCTTAAGTATTATCCTCCCTTCTTTCAAAGGAAAAGAAACCCAAACTTACCTCAAAGGAATACTCAACATTTCTCTCATTCTTCTTGTGTGCCAGTCCCTTTAATTCCACTTTTTCAACACTCACTATGGAAAAAACAAAGAGAGAAGAAGAATGAGGAGGATATTCCTAAGTACAGGCAGAAGTGATGACTTTTGGGAAGTGCCAGGCCTTGCTCTGAGAGCACCCCATGACCTGTGGAGGTGTTCTGGGTGCCCAGCTCTGCCTTCCTCCCTCAGACAGGAATGCTGGTACCACCACTCCGTGCTATTTTCACTTCCAGCCTTGGGAAAGCTTCATTCCAAGCAGTTTCAACCCAAATAACCCACTCCAAGCAAAGCTCTTGATTTCCTCCCGGCCTTATCACCTCGCTCATCGCTGTAATAACACGTTATGCACACATGGAATTATCTTAATAACATCAAGGAATAAACACCATCCCTCGCAGGGAAACTGGGACGAGGAAGAAGTCTCCATGTTTTCAGGGCCTGGTTTTACAAGTTCAGTGTGGTTTTATGGCTCTGTTGACATCCTGACTCCTCCCTTCCGGCAGTTTCATGAAAATTTCAGCCCCCACTGGAATAAGGTGTAAGTAAAAACAGGAGCTGAGTGTGGCAAGGTTGGAATGCCAGGATGGGTCACTGCCTCCATCCCTCAGCCTCTAAAGACACCATCTTAAACATCAGAGATTTGATATGCTGAATTCTTGGAGATTCCCACTTCCCAAGATGCTCAGATCAGGAATTCACCATGAAAATCTTTATGAAGATTATTTCATTGGCTTTCTATTCCCTTATAAATTTCTCCTGCCTTTTGACTGCCCTCACGGGGATACACACATGGATTTTTTTCTTCTAAAAAGCCAATTTACATTGGCTTAAAACTACAAAAGCAGAATTATCCCAACCCAAAGTCACTAAAATTTTACCTGTGAGTGACAGGTGCCTGAAGGGACACGTGCTGTGCATGGTGTGTTTGCACTGAGCACTCCTAACTAGCAGAGCCCAGAATTCTGTCTCTTTATTTCCAGAGAATCACCATTCACTGTTTTAGGAACTATTTGTCCTCTCTATTATCAGTAAGACTCAAACCAGTGTTTATCATGTGGAATTTCCTCCTAAGTGCCTGACAAAACGCTGCAGTGCAGAAGTTGCAGCAGCACCATTGCAACAGGGACCTGCTTGTGTCACCTCCCTTGTCCCCGTCCCCAGGGAGGCTCCACCCAAAGCCACCCTCCTGCCCATCTGGAGCTTCAGTTCCCTCTGTTTCCCAACAGTCACGGCCTGAAGGTTTTGTTGTGGCCTTTTTAAATGTTTTATTGTGTCCTCAGAGAATCACAGAACCCCAGAATGGTTTGGGTTGGAAAAGACCTGAGAGCTCATCCAGTTCCAACCCCGACACCTTCCACTGTCCCAGGCTGCTCCAGGCCCTGTCCAACCTGGCCTTGGGCACTGCCAGGATCCAGGGGCAGCCACAGCTGCTCTGGGCACCCTGTGCCAGGGCCTCAACACCCTCCCAGCCAAGAATTCCTTCCCAAAATCCCATCTGTCCCACCTGGCAGTGGAAGCCATTTCCTATGTCCCTCCAGGCCTTGTCCCAGGTTGATCTCCAGCTCTCCTGGAGCCCCTTTAGGCACTGGAAAGGGCTCTGAGGTCTCCCTGGAGCCTTCTCCTCTCCAGGTGAGCACCCCCAGCTCTCCCAGCCTGGCCCCAGCCCTTGGAGCATCTCCATGGCCTCCTCTGGACTCATTCCAGCAGCTCCTCCTTACGCTGGGAATCCCAGAGCTGGATGCAGCTCTGCAGGTGGGGTCTCAGGGGAGCAGAGCAGGTCCTGCTCATTTAAAAATGTTGCCACCTGTGTCCTGGCTGCTTAAAAATCTCTTCTTTGAGTCTTATTTGCAGTGAAAATTTTGAGATCTTCCAAATTCAGATCTACAGATGTCTGTGCCTGGCTTTACATGGAGAGAACGAACATTCCTTTTCTGCTCCCCACAACTGTTCCTCCTCCAGGTAATTCCCAATTAGAATTCCATCAATCCCTGGGCTTATGAATAATGGCAACTCACTACTTACTACTAATCAAGTAATTATTTACTGCACATTCTGCTTCCTGGAGAGGTTTGTTCCTTTCAAAAGATTTCAGTGGGTTCCTCTCACGCTTGTGAAATGATTTCGAGCCACATGCTGAGCACCACAGGGATAAATCTGCTCCCCAGACATTGCTGAGCCATCCAGACAATATTTAGTGGCATGAAGGTTTGAACATGAAGATTTGAACATGCAGAAGGTTAATTTAAAAAAATAAATTACCTCAGTACATTTATTTAAGAGAATTCAGGGCCCCCTGAATTGTGATTCAGTTAAAACACACTGAATATTGATTGGAATGGCAAGTACTTACAGGATTATAATGAGAAAGAACGTGTAAAATGGGTATTGAGAGGGGAGATGTGGTGAAGCAGCTGAAGGATGAGCAAATAACTTGCAGAAATCCTGGTGTCAACTGCTGCAACATCTGGTTTCGAAAAACACAGCCAGTGTTACGCAACATTTGTTGTTTATAGCAAACCCAGCATCACTTTTCTGCAACTGTTCTTATCATTTGGCATTTCTAAAGGATTCAAATCCCATCTCTTCCAGTCATTCATTTTTCATCTCCAGCAATTCGAGCAGAATTGGATTCCCCAGAGACATAAAATCAAGCTATTCCTGTTTTACTCTGCGGGTTAATAACAAACCTTAAATCACCCCTGGATTTCGTGGAGCTGACAGTGACACAACCTGTTCCTGCTCAATTTCTGGGCTGAACTTGCTCAGTGAATAAAATCCACTGCAGTGAATTTATCCATGGAAAATGACTGCAATTAGAAAAATGGACCTTTAGGTAAAGATTTTTGCATGGATCTTGTAAGATCAGGTCTGTTCTAGAGCGTGAAATACAGTTCAGTGTCCTGCAGGACAGGCTTTAGGGACAACCAACTGGAGAACTCCTAGTATTACACACAGTTCCAGGAATTCTCTCCCAGCTAGCTAACACCATGAAAAATATCAACAGCCTAAAGGAATCTTGTTTAATTTATCAAGTTGTACATTTTTGTTCTGTAGCCTCTCACCTACTCTTTGTGTTGTTGAACTTCTGGTTGGTTTTATTAAAATAACCTTCCTAAACCTACCCTGAAGCTTAACTTTATTTAATCAGTGATACAGAACTCCAGAAGAAAAGGTTCCACCAAGCAGAAGGGCGGGAAAAAAGGAGAGATTTTTATTTACTGCTTTTACTTTCAAAAGCTCCAAGAGCTGACTCTACCCAATACCCCAATAAATGAGTCCAGGAGCAGGAAAACCTCTGTACAGAATTAAGGACACATGATACTGATGTTTTTTCAGGATGATGAATTCAGCCAAGCTCCAACTTTCCAACCCAGGGGATAGAAAAAGGTAAAGTTTCTAATTCAGGAGATTCCCAGAGTATATTTGCACTGGCAAAAGGGCACACAAGGCTTTCTGCTGTGGAGATTTATCCATAAATATCTGGGAAATTCCAGCAGGTAAGGGGAACAGCTGGATGAGATCCCCCAGGAATGGGGGAGAGGAAAACAAAGGGGGTTGGAGAAGCTCAGGGCTGCAGGAGAAGCTCCAGCGAGGCTGTGGCACCCTCAGTGCTCCCAGAATCTTCTGGCATCATCCCTTAAGGGTTTTTTAAATTATTATTATTATTTGCTGCTTTCTTGAAACACAAGAGGAGCATTTTCCATGTAGTTTTTCAGTGTCCCTATCACTGGATCCAGCATGGAAGCCTGTGTGTGGAATACTCCAGCTCTGAGGCACAGCCAGGAATCACAGCCAGGACGGCAGCTACGTCATCCTGTCTCCTTTTCAAACACTGCCTCCCACCCCCTGCCACAACATCCAGGGAAAACAGAGCCAGGGAGCCTGAAGACATTTTATTCAGGTCTGTTTTGCTATTCCAGACAGGGATTTTCAGCCTTTTGGCTGATATTGGGGCATTTCTCATCTGCTCAGCTCGGTGCTTCTGTGAAGGGACACACAATTCCCTCCCTCTCCTCACGAGCAGGTGTTAAATCTTCTGGATTTCTTGTCTCCCTCTCCAAAAAAGCAGGAGCTTGGATCTCCTCCTCTTCCCAAAATGTCAGCAGCTACACAAAGCAAAAGGCCAATTCCAACCCTTCGGGGTTTGCCATTCCTGGCTGGTCAAGGTCAGGGTAAAACCTGCACTGGATGTGGGCAAGGGCAGGAGAGACATTTTGGGAAACCACCTCAATATCCCATCGGATATTGATCTTTTTATCATTGCCTCTTTACAGCTTCTGGACCCATCCTAATAAAAGGATTGCACAGATCAGTGCCTCAGTGCCCACTGAGAATTTTGTGCTCCTCCTGAAAAACTGAAGTAATTCAAGATAAATCAGGAGTGTTGATTGTGGCCCAGCCCTTTTCCATAAAATCCAATATTTCACAGCTCCACACCTAGCTAGTGGATTTCCTCTGATTAAATCCCTGGATGCAGGCTCGGTTTGTGTGGGATGGAGCATGGAAATGCCACTCTCCAGGTGGCAAAAGCTGAGTCTCCTGAAACTGGGCTGAACATCTTGGTTCGTGGTACTTGACCAAAAACAGCAGAAAGGCTGCAAGCTATTTTTAAACTGGAAAAAAAATCCTAAGTAAAATCCTTTCTATAGGAGGCCATAATCATAAACTATGCCTCTGGATTAAAAGATTTATTAAATTTTCATTCATGAAGTTGTACGTTTGTTCAAACACCACGACAGCAACAGAGTTTGAGCTGAAAAAGTGGAACAAAAGGGAACTCACAAAATCCTTTCCACATCCCTGTTTGCACAAAAGTGGGAAGAACTGCAGCACCACCACTTTCACACGGCATCTCCTCTTGGTGTGCTGAAGAAATGCTTCCAAAGCAGCATTACCCAATTCCTGCTGTCCAGTGGATGCCAAAATCTGGGAACAAAATCCCACAAAGGGTCCCCACAAACCCACCAGGATTTATATTCCCACAGATACAGGCAGGAGAGAAGGGAACAGAAAAAAGAGTTTCTTTTCTACAGGCAAAGCCCATTCGTGGCAACGAAACACCAGAAATTAAAGGGGTTTGTGGGGTTTTTGTTTGGGTTTTTTAACTGCTTCTAAGTATCAGCTTAAGAGAGGGGTTTTGGGGCTCTTTTGCAGAAAACTTCCTGCTTTCACTTTTCTAATCTTTCTGAAGCTTTTTATCCAGGCTATGATGGGGAATGAAAAAATTCAGGATACTCTCTTGTTCCCAGCACACACATTGATCCTCTTCTGCACAAACACACAAGGACTAAGGTTTCTCATCACTAAATTTGATTTCCCTGTCTCCTACTTCTCAAAACTTAAATCATCCTATAACTGGAATAATGAAGGCCTGAGGAAAACCTGCAGAATCAAATATTAGGTTTTGAGTGTGTAGGATGAGAACTGAGATCTGAATGTGATCAGCAGCTCTCAGGGGTGGGAAGGGACCTTGTTGGTGCTATCCCAGGATCATTTTGGTAGGAAAAGAGCTCCAAGGTCATCAAGTCCAACCTGTGACTGATCCCCAGCTTGTCACTGTTGTCCCGTTTTTTGCTAAGCCTTCTGTTTTAGCCTTGGAGTCAGAGATTTTCACACACTTTCATGTAAATAATGGCCAATGTTTATTTAACTGTATTTTCTATTTTTCATTCCTTTTGTGACAAGAGGAAGTTTAATGAGCATCCTTTTTCTCCATTGGGATTTAAGAGGAAGTGCCATGTCCTCCAATCCCTGGTGGAATTGAGAACCCTATAAAGTATCAGAAATGTAAAAAAAGTCTCCTCTTCTCCCTCTTTCTGATGAACCTAGCAGGTGTGAGAGTGTCCTTTATTGTGCTTTTACCAGCACATCTCACCAGCCCAGAGCACCGAGTGCCACATCCAGTCATTCCCTGGACCCTTCCAGGGATGGGGACCATGTCCCAAGAGCTCAAATCCTGTCAGTCTCATGTTTATTTACTCAAACTCCTTCCAACAAACCACAGAATAATATTATCTTCTAAGAGTTTTGTCACTAAAGCCAAGAAAGAGCTGGCACTGCTCATCCCTGGGATGATTGCAGAGGAAGATTTCCCTGGAAGAGCATCCCAAAACCTCCCTTCAAACTCCCAACCTTGCCCCCAGCAGGCTCTGACCCCCCAAATCTGGAGAGGATGACACTGAAACCATTCAACTTGAACTCTGCTCTATTCCACAGCCAGCAAAAACACACCTTGGCTCGTTCCATGACACATTAACTCCTGCACAAACCATTCCTGCCCGGAGATATCTAATCTGCATCAACTGATGGGCCAGAGTCCAGCTGCTCGGGGAGCAGGAGGTGCTCTCTGCTGTGGGAGGGCTGTAGGTGCAGAAACTGCAGCTGGGGAGGCAAAGAATATCAAATACACTCCTCAGGGTAACTGCAGCAAACAATTAAAAGGCATAATTAACTTCATTGATGAGCCATGAGCTTGTCTATAGAGATACCAGAGGGGAAAATGCTCCCACTCAACAGAATTCAGCAGTGTTTCAAATATTCCCTTAAAAGGGAGGGAAAACAAGCAAAGAAACAAATGTTTCTTTTTGAAAATCGTCCTAATTTGCTACTTCTAGAAAAGGCAAATGCAGGAATAGATGCAGCAACTCTCTCTGCAGTTTGTTGCATTGACTTGTCACGTGAAAATGACCTTTTGTTATTATATGAGTGAGAAGTGACATCTCAGACCTGTCCAGAAGGATAATTTATAAAGATATCAACCTGTTTTAACATCCTGCAGTGGTTAGGGATGGAGAAATTACCCTGTGAAGAGGCCTAATTGGGAGACTGAAGTGATCCCAAATACTCTCAGCAAATATAAAGCTGCTGCTTGCTAAGGAATACTTAAATTGAACGTTGAGATTGAAAAAATAAATGTTTGAATTTAAAATTATTGAAGTTCTACAGAAAAAGGAAGATACAATTTGAGTTGGACTCATTTGGATCCTGCTCAGCCTCGCAAGAGGATCCACATCCAGTCTTCTGCTGGTATCCCTTAAAACTAAAAGTGGATGAGCAGACAACCGTTTTTCCATGGAAAAGGAAGGTGCAGCTGGAAAAAAAACTGGGAAGCAAACAGAACAGTTTTACTAGTTTGCAAGAAAGTCTTCAGGCTGGCTGCTCCTCCACAGGAAAACCCTGGAAATTAAAGTTTCATGGACAGAATGAAACATTTCTGCCAGCAGAGGAAAAGCTCCCAGAACTGGCATTTCCCTGTGTGAAGAAGTTCTTCCAACATACCGAATATTTAAGATCCAAACCAACACATACCTCCACCATGAGTTCAGGTGACAAATCAATCCTGCCTTAATTGAAGAGCAAAGCTGAAGCCTATGAAGTGCAATATTCCACAGGAAATAATTAAAGAGCTTTTTTAAAAACCAAGGCCATGAGCTGAGTTTTGGCAGCCCAGGGGAAGCAATAACACGCTGGGATTGTATCACTCACCCCAATCAAACGAGGAGTTTTCATGTCCCTGCTATTTCCTCACTTTGGCTGATTTAAGCTGCCAACTAAGTGACCTTCTTATGTTTCTCCGAAACAGACTGATATTAAAAAAAGAGAAGGCTGTATATCTCAGCTTTTAACTGAATTCATGCATTTTTGCAGTAATCCTGAATGATCCTGTCAGCATTTCAGCCAACCACAAAAGTCAATCAGCCTAAAGATGGCTTCTGCAACTTCCCCGGATTCAAAAGCTTCACTAAACCCCAAAGTGCCTGTGCTGGAGGCTGGAGAAAACTCCCATCTGGACAGGAAAATGTAAAACCCTGAAGAACCACTCAGCTGCTTTGAAAAAAATCAAGACATGGCTCACATGGCTCATGGATGCTGTTTTGAAGGGTTTTCTTCCCAAATCCTTGAGGCCAGGAGCACTTTGCATCCCCGCTTCCTCCTGCCATGGCCACTGAGCACACAACTGGCTCACAAATTGCATTTTTTTTTCTTTTCTGAGGCCAGAAAAAGCTTGTGCAGAATAAATTACCCAGCAAGGGCTGCTGGATTGGCCGTATTTGTGAAGCAGCTCCTAAATCCGAGCACCAACACATGGCACTGAGCAGGTGCTGGGCCTGGGAACATCCACCAGGATCTGCTGCTGAGATATGGAATGGGTGGAAAAAGTTATGATATCGAGCCAGGAAAGGCTGCAAGAGCTTGACATCAGGGACAACCCAGCAATTTATTCCTTAATTCAAACAGCTCTAACCAAGCAGAGCTGCAGCTCTTCAGGATATCAGGTGGAAAAAGGAATCCTGAAGGATGGGGTTTAACACCACGGCATTTCCAAGCAGGATTTTAGGTAAATACGTGCAACGCTGAAGGTTTGAAGGTATCCTATGACAAATTCAGAGATATCAGTCACGTGCTCAGATTTTGTGCCTTGGGGGCTGCATTTTTAGAGGACTGCAGGAATTTAATTTGCACACTGTATTTACTGCCTAATTCCACCTGGAACTGCAGCTAATGAACTATTTGCAGACAAGTGAGAGGGGCACGTGTAAGTTTTCCATGCAGCTCTGGACTTCATTTGCTCAGGGATGCAGCCCAGTGACTCATTTTCCTTCTCCCAGTTAGCTCAGAAACATGGAAAAGAATTCCTGCAAAAATGACCAAACCCCCAAACTCTGGGGTGAAGGGCAGCTTCAGTAACCATTAACATCCAGCCTTGTACAGGCAATTTAAATAAGCAGGCTGCCTGTGTTGAATTTATCTAACAAAAACATCTCTGAAATCAAGAGAAATGTTCAACTTTAGATATAAATAATTTTACTTTCTGGGTAAGCAAGATGCAGTTGTATATTTAGTCTGGTCTTATCTGATGGAGTGCTTATTTTATTTACTATTCTTAGAGCACTTTTAAACAAAATGTTGGCTTTGTTTCTCATTCTTAAGAGAAGCTTTGCTCATCACAGAGAGATCTCCTGCTTTTCCCCAGAAAGGATTTTCTCTGGCACATAAAATTCCCTGAGCCCCTTCAAGCCCAAGGTGAGCCTCATGATTAATTCTGAGCTGAATGTTGGATTCACCTACAAAAACCCACATCCAAAGTCATTTTTCCATGGAAAACTTTAGTTTTTGTGCTAAAGTGCAGCAAAGCCTCAAACCCCAGACTTCCCTAAATCCCAGAGATCACCAGAGGAACAAACCCAGTTCAGCTGAAGCCTTTGAAGTTTGAGGTCTGCACGGAGCAGCCGCTTACCCTGAGCTCTGAGAGAGGATTCAAACCTCAGAGAGGAAACCAGAACGGGGAAAAAAGTGACACATTCAGGTGGTCACCACAGCTGGGGACATGAGCTGGCATTTCTTTTGAAGTGTGGAGCAATGTCCTAAATACCAAGGGACAAATTGAGTCTCACAGCAACACACAGTGAAATAATGCACCAAAACACCTTTGGGTGCAGCTTCAACCAACTACAAACCACCTCTTCTGGAGGTGAGGAAAAACTGAGCTGTTAATAGCCATTAGTTTTCCTTCATCACCCAAGATTTTATTCACTTAATGAATGAATAAACCTGATTTAAAACCACCTAGCTGTTCTATTAAAACACCCCAGCCCTCACTGCATAAACCCAATCCCAGCTGCATCCCGTGAGGATTTACCCAGCACAATTCAGAGTCCCCGAGGCAGGAGCCGAGTGCTACATATATAAATATACATTTCTCCCCACACAGGGGGTGTTTGTTTCCCAGCCCGAGGGTGCAGTTTGTAACCATATATCGGCATGGCTGCAGCCCAGAGGGAGGGGACGAGGCCGCAGCTGCTCAGCCAACGTGCCCTGGCTTGAAGGGCATCTGGTGCTAAAACACCCCAGCCCCGGGATCGGATGGCTCCAGGGATTCCTGCCCCTACCCAAAGAGATTCCAACTCCAGAGAAAACGCAGTGTTTCAGTCTCCAAGGCAGATGAAGGGAGCAGCTTGCCTGGTTTGGAAGGGCTGCTCCAGGCCAGCAGGGTTTAATGCTCCTGTGAAGAAGCACGTGCTGTTTGCTGCATTTTTGGGACTGGAAACTCATGACTAAAGCTGCAATAACAAGCAGCAGCAAGGACAAAGTCATGTTATAGAAGTTTCAATTTTTATTTTCTAAGGAATTATAGCCTTGTTAACGACAAGAAAAAATCTTTTAGCACGCTATGTAAAAACACCAGACTAAGGGACTCATGTGGAATAGAAAAATCCTTGAGTACAGACAGTCTTGCCAAGAGCCACAAATGCATTCAAGTGCTCAGTTTAGTGAGAAACAAATATCCCTGCACAGCCACTTCTGTGAGGTTCCCCTTTTGTGGCAATTTTCGTGTCTCTGTTCTCAGGCTTTAATATTTTTGTTCCCTTTTCTACTTTTGTACAACTCATTGTTCCTTCTTTCTGGATGCCAGACAAGATTTGACCAGCGATTCAAAGAGAAGAAAAGTTCAAATTCAGCAGTTAAACTCATGTGGAGACACTACACAACTATTGGACAACTGTAAGACATCTATGAGGCAAATACAGGAGGGAAGAGCCCAAAGTAGATTTTATGAGTATTTGCCAGGGCAATGAAAATGCCCAGAAACTGAGCTAAAAAGAATGGAAAAAAACACCAGACTCCATCCATGAAAAACCTCCAAGTCTTGAACCTCTGGATCTCCACACTTGCCAGCAGATCCTCTAGCAGGGCCTACAGAACAAAACAAACCCCACTTCTAGCAAAAATTAGTGTTTACAGCTCTAGGTCCCCACCTTCTTTTGCAATAGTTGGACATTCAGCAAATCCCTGAACTATTTAATAACAGGAACAGGAGGGAATACAAACTTGGAGCTCTCCAAGCCACTGAGACCTATTTCATACCTGCTGGTTTTGCAGACAAATTCACTTATTACACTTTTCCTCGGGCCTGTTCACAAAGGTCTGGCTGTAAACAACTCTGCTGGAATGATACACCTGCAATAATTCACCCTCAGGAGTGGAGAACGCAATAGGGAGAAACTCCAAAGGCCCTGTTGTGTTTTCTGCCATTTCCTTTCAGCTGGGGATATTAATGATGTAATTTTAGCAGGGCTGCCCCTCTGAGTGATGGTTAAAAATAGCACCCACACCCTCCACTGATGAAATGCATCCACTCCAGGCAGGGAAGTCGTGCAGCACAGCAAGTCCTCTCCTTCTTTTTTCCAGGGAGAGATAAAAGAACAAGTCAGAAAGCAAATGAAACATTAACCTTTTAGCTTAGCACTTCTGTGCACCCAAGAAAGAAAATATACTTTAATCAAAAGTATTGTCTTGCATAATTACAGCCTGTGACTCTCCAGCTTAAAAGAACAAGAGAAAATGAAATTAGAAATGAAAATTCAAAGCACCTAAACAATGCCAAAGTTGACTATTTGTCTCCTCTGCTTGCGTGGCACAAAGGAACAGATCTCCCACGTGGATCAGATCCACAGTTCCATGAAATGTTTAGGGAAGAACAAGGGACCACGTCCATACGGGTTTGGGGCAGTATCACCCCTCAAACTTCTCACAATTCCCACTATCTGCAATCCCCAAATGAGATTTCACTCTCAATTTACTCCCTAGAATCAATCCAAGAACAGCTCCAGATGCTTCCCTTCCCCAGCAGCTGGCCAGTCTCTTCCTCCAGGTCTCAGGATCAGGCTCTGCTCTGGCATTTTCCAGCACAGGCCATTTATCAAAACTACATTAAGCTGTCATTAAACACAAGAACACAACTTCCTTTAAACAACCCCAAAATAACTGAATTAACGAACAGAATTCCACTGCTTTGACTCTTCTCAGCTTTGTTCTTTCATATCATGGAATGGTTTGGGTGGGAAGGGACCTTGAGGATCATCCCATCCCACCCCTGCCATGGGCAGGGACACCTTCCACTGCCCCAGGGTGCTCCATGCCCTGTCCAGCCTGGCCTTGGGCACTGCCAGGGATCCAGGGGCAGCCACAGCTGCTCTGGGAATCTGTGCCAGGGCCTCCCCACATTCAGAGCCAGTAATTCTTTCCTAATACCCAATCCAAACCTATTTTCCTTCAGTTTGAAGCCATTCCCCCTCGTCCTGTCACTCCGGATCCTGATGGAGAGCCCCTCTCCAGCCTCACTGCAGGCCGAACAACCCCAGTTTCATTTATTTATTATTTCCAATTCCCAATATCACCCATTTGTCCAGTCCTACAATATTTGGTATCTTTTCCCCTGCTGCAGTTTGATTTAGTCCAAAATTACAGCCTCCCATGTCTGCAGAGAAAAGCCCCCATGTGAGAATTCTAATGCTGACATCAAAGGCAAGCAAGAAACCTCAGATTTATTTTGAATACCCAAAAATTTTCAGGTCTGGACTCAAAAATCTCTGAGAGACGACACCATTTTTAACTTGTACATTCAGCTACCTGTAAAAACTCCAGCTACCTTATTGAGAAAATTATTGTACTTTAAGCCTATTACCCTCAGCTTTTGGAGGCAAGAATTCATCTAAATGGAAAGGTAGATGGAAATGAAAAATGTGCTTTGGAAAATGGGGGGATTTAGGAATAAACTGTTAAGGCAAGCCAAGGAACATTTACCAGCTAACAACTAACCAGCTGTAAAAGCTTCCTAAGCATGACATGCACCAGAAAATTGCCATTTAGTCATTAGTACAGTGGTAACAGTATGTAAAACAGGCAGGGACCTGCTGGATTTCTAGGAATACATGTGAATCACTCCTATTTTCTTCTCTAAAGTGGCAATTTTTATCCAATTTCGTTTAAGGGATATGTGGGCCTAGATAGGATAAGCAAGCCATTTATTTTAAATTCTTTCCTAAATTCTTGCATGCCCCTGTGTAAGATGGCAGCAAAATGGGCTATTTCAGAACAGGCATTCCCAGATGTTCCAGGGTGCTGCATTCTGAAGGCACAAGGAACAGCTGAGCATTTCTGAACGTTTCTCACATCCCTCACTCAATCTGCAGGCAGCAGACATGGGAATGTCCAGCCCCACGGAGCCACTTCCCATCAGGCTGCAGCAGGAATTTGCCAGGAGGCAAAAATCAGCAGTTAACATTCACCTTCTTGGGGTTTTTTGGGGAGTTTTTTGAGTCTTGAATTACATATTTGTTATCCTTCAGTAATTTCTTAAAATTCAAATTTCATCTCCTGCCTTTAATTAAGGATTTTCAGTACAAATGCAGGTTTAAGCATTAGTTCCAGCACAGGAGAAGCTCTCCCAACACCTTTTTTTCTGCCTCAGAAGATGGGCTGCATGAAGCCATTACCATTAAGATCTGAGAAGAACTGTTTTTCACCATTTAATGCAATTTTAATTAAAAGCTGAGGTTGCTTTGTTGTTTCTGTTACAAGGAGAAGGTCATGCTGCTGCTTCCAGAGCTGTCGAGGTAATGACCATTAATTTCACCTTCATTAACAACTCGTGTTAAGGAAGGCACTTCCAGGACTCCAAAGGCATGGACTGGGAAAGGGGAGAATCCCTCTAGGAATGTACATCCCATGTGTGGCCTACTGAGAGGGCCACAGAAAAAGGCAAATAATATTAAAAATCAGCACAGCTGGATTTACTAGCATCCTATTCTTAGAATTGAAAATTTTCCAAGTTGCTTGATTAAATTAATTATAATTTAATCATCCAACCCCCACTGAAGCCAAACTGAATGGACTTCAGAGCACTCCAAATTAAGTGTTCTTTGTCAAATCCTATTGTAGCAGAAAACTGCTCATTTCCTGACGTTTAATAAGGAAATTGTATTGCCCAGCACACAAACCTTTATTTAACACAAGGATAAAGAAAAGCGAGATGAATGATGAGGCTCTGAGCGACCTGAGCTAGTGAAAGGTGGCAGGGGTAGAATGAGATGAGCTTTAAGGTCTCCTCCAAAACAAATTCTAAGATTCTCTGGATTACTAAGGAGCAAAATGAAGCCTTATTTCCCATGGATTCATGCTGAACCTCAGCTGTTCTTACCTCTCCTGGAGGAAGCATGAATGAGTCTCTTCCACCCAGGCACCACTGTAAATAAAATCTCTAAATAGCTCTGTCAAATTTGAATGAATTTAATCAACAGGCTCAGCAGTTAATTAGGCAGGGACCAACAGCTGCCCAAGCAGAGTGATTCCACCTCCTTAGTGAGGAGA
This sequence comes from Platysteira castanea, assembly GCA_013397175.1. Taxonomy (NCBI): domain Eukaryota; kingdom Metazoa; phylum Chordata; class Aves; order Passeriformes; genus Platysteira; species Platysteira castanea. The sequence goes on from VYXC01007100.1 coordinate 180,138, forward strand.
AACAAGCAGGAAGTCCAAACAAGACTAAAGTTAGAGAACCACTCAGCAGCTTCAGGATTTACCCTCAGGTAAATGCTTGATACCCATTATTTTAGGGAAATATGTGATCAAGGCATGTGGTGTAGACACAACTAAAACTGCTCCGAGGAAATTAAAGAATCCTCTGTGATAGGAACTCAAAAAGAGCCACTGACAACACACAGAGCATCACTTTCCACTGCAGCTCTTGGCCAAGGGGTGACCTGGGAGTCCTCCCTGTGGAGCACAAAGGGAAGGAATTGGGGCCATGGAGTCCAAACCTCAGCCAGGAGCATTTCCAGACTGGCACAGAAAGGCTGGGACAGTTGTTGTGTGAGCAGGCAGCCAGGAGCCAACTTCCCCTGCAGTTACAGGAGTGTCCGTGCTCCCTCCTCTCCCTTTCTGTCCTGTCACAGCCACCCCAGATCTCTTCCTGACAAGGCTCGTTAGGGGAAAAGGAGGCAATGAGGGTGACAAAGAAATGCTGACTCCAACCTCGAGAGAGGATAAAAGTTAATTTATTAACAGTTGACATCAGTTTGCCAGAGTCCAATGCAGCCCCACGAGTGAGGAGCTCCACTCCCAGCTCTACGACAGCCCAAGGATGGGCCACTCTCCCTGGCTTCGGGGACATAAAATGGGCTTCAGTAAGCAGAGGACAACTGAACTATCAGTAAAAACTTGAGCTGAAATGCAACATCTCTGATATTCTTTTAAACTCTAAACTTGACTACTGTCTTTATTGCAAAATCAAACCTCCAACCTGAACTGAACTCCCAGCTCCAGATTGAGCAACGTGATTTATGCATCATCAAGAAATTCCTTAACATACAATAATCTTCTAGCACGGGGGAAAATATGCAACATCAAAACATGTTTTTTTGGAGCACGCTAATCCTTGCGTTTGACTTCTAGAATTCACTCAATACTTGATACTCTCAAACAACTCGTGTGGCAGAGACAGAAGGTCAGGAACGCCGTGCCTGGTGTGTGATCTCAACCTACATTGCTCAAGTTCAGAAGCAAAGCTCTCCCTTAAGAGGGAAAATGAACAAGGACATACACAAACAGCTGAAAAATTATATACAGTTGGGAGAGGGAGATTTTTCCTGAAGGATTATCATAGGCTAAATATTTCTTTAAGCCCTACCCTACCAGCAGTTGACCCAATATTGTTTGAGATGATGTAGTTACTTAAAAATAGAATAATCCAGCTCTACAACTGATGCAGAACAAGGCACTCTGAACAAAATAGATTTCAGAGCTTTTTTTCCTCCCCCTGTATCTTCTGCCTGCCTTCAGCAGACTGAACAACTGGTGTCAAACATTTCAAGAGGAAAAGGCTGTCGGTCACCATTAAACTGGGAGAGCTTCTGCAGCCTGGTTTCTTATGGAAAAAGAATGAGTCAAGGAAGTGGGAGACAAAAAAAAGGTGCAAGACCATACAAACACGTTTTGCCAAGGAAAACAGAGCGGCAAAAATAGTGGCGAGAAGTTCTGGAAGGCTGACATCACACATTTCTGCTCACTATTGTCATGAAATAATTCAGATACCAACGTTTGCTGCACATGACAACCACCACAACCCACCTCCAACTCATCCCACCTGGCCTCAACTGGAATGCTGCAAACAGGGATATATTTACATCCTAATATTGATTGAGAATTAAATCAATATCTTCCTGAGATGCATTTAGAGCTTGTTTTCCTTCATGCCCATAGACTTTGATCCAGCCTTGTGCTATTCCATGTATTTATCCGAGCCTGGGACACGCCAAGGCTTTGCAGGACCTTGTGTGTGGACTCAGAGTATCCCTTCGATGAAGCAATTGGTTTTCCTGTGCTCAGCAGAGCTAAATGGAGAAGAGAGTGTAGAATAAAGCCTCCTGCCCCCATTTTCCATCTCCAAGCTTTACTCCTGGCTCTCCAGAAGCAGCTTGTGCCTATCCTTAGATCCCGTGTTGCAAGAATTATGATTCAGCTTCACTCTATAAGGATCAGATTTCAACAGTTGCCTCATTTGAAATCAGGCTGGCGTGGAGACAATTTAGAGGGTTTTGTGTGGCAACAGCAGAAAGGCAAGATAAATACACAGGAAACACAAGAATAGGAGAGTTTCTGTCACTTTGTAGAAAATGAGACTTGTTCCGTTGAGGAAATCATTGGCCAGGCTGCTCTGGGGAGGGATGTGGGAAGTGCCACCTGCAAAGGGTCGGGGCAGGGATGAGCAGCTTCTAAACCCCAACAAAACTTCACCCAGAGGCTGTGACAAATCAGGATTTTACTCAGCACTGCGAGCAGGGACAGGATGAAGCCTGCACAGTCTCTGTGCTGGGATGTTTGTAACTTATGTTGTCTTTATTATAAAGATTCTTTTGTTCTGCACTTCGACATCTGGTCTAACGCACTTGGTTCCTCTGTGCTTTTGGAAAATATGCTGTGGTCACTGAGCGTGTTTAATACATTGCTAAAATATGTCACATGCAGAGAGCAGGAGTTGCCTCCAGTGCTATCCACCTAATGGCCAAATCCTTGGGACCTTACAGTAGAAGAGTAATTAACAACATCTCTGGAGCATGGAAAATTCCTATTGCTTTTTGGAACAAATGAAAATAAGCTGATTTTTTCATTCAGCTGTGATAACCATAACTCCTCTCTTTTGGGAATTACCCCAACTCTACATCCATAGGCTTGTTAAAAATTAGCTCTGTGCATGAGGCTTGCCATGGGTCACAGAGCTCCTCCTGAACTTTGGAATAAAAATGGAATTTCCTGAATTTCCCTTCGCTACCAGCAGAGGATTGCCTGCAAAACAAAATAGTGAAAAGTAATTTTAACTCATCACTTTTTTTAACCACCTTGCTACTGGGAAAGGCTCGGGAGACAAAAAACACCCAACCTTTATTTGAATTTGTTTTGTTCAATCGGTGTTAAAACCATTATTAAAACCTGACTACATTCTAGGAACAGTGGGACGAGGGACAGAAAGCAACACATCCCTCCTGGAATTTTAATTACATGTAACCCAAGAATCTATCTGTGTCTATCTCTGTTCTGCTTGACCAGTGAGATCTGTCAGTGCCTCAAAAACAAGCCTGACTGCAGCTTCCAGCACAACAACAGCCAGTTCCTGAGAACAGGGAAAGCCTCCACTTCCCAAAGTTACCTCCAGTTAAAACAATTCCACATCTGTGAAAACGGCTTTGAACAGCCCTAAATCTCTGATCAAAATAGGAATGAAAAGCACAATTTACACTGCATGTTGCAGTTGCTGGATTTCACAAGATCTCCACATCTTCTGTCAGAACCCATCTGTGTTTTTTTCTTCAACTTGCACAGGGTAAATTTTTTAACTGGATTTTACAAAAGAAAAGCCCAGATAAAGCAACAGATCCCCAAAATGTTTATGTCAGCAGGAACAGGAGCTTCCCAGTGCCACAACTTTGACTTTGCAGCAATGCCTACCTGGTTTATCCCATTTTACCACTGATACATACACAGGGACAAAGGGGCTTAGCCTGGAGAAACAGCATGGAAAAAATGGAGGAATTTTGATAAAAAACCAAGAGTTTGCTGGTCACTACTCTCAACTTGGGTATTGCAGCATGGATCCAGCACCTGGGCTAGTGGAAGGTGTCCCTGCCCATGGAATCAGCCACTCTTTAAGGTCCTTTCCAATCCAAATCATTCCATAATTTACAATTTAATGCCCAACGGTGCTCCCACAGCGAGCTGGGCCTCTGAGGTAAAAGCAAAGATTTGTGCCCTTCTCAGGCTGACACTCCTGTTATAAATTCATTTCCTGAGGCAGCACAATTCTGGTGAAATTATTCCCAGGTATTTGACAAGTCTCTGCACGAAGCTGTACGAACACTCCCAGCTACCACTTCCAGGTGCACACACTCTGCCACTGAGAGGATCCAGCAAAATGCTCCTCTCTTCCTGCCTCTTTCCTGGGTAGAAACTCAAATATTTGATGCCAAAAGTGGTGGATTAAGGGAAACACAGTCACTGAGAGCTTTCATGTCCAATCTACTATAAGCCCAGTCACTGTTCAGCTGTGGAGGGGAAGTTAAATTACTGAGATTTCCCCAAATTAGGATTAAAACATTCCTTGGGTTAATACAAACTGTCTGTAATCCAGCTAAGCACAACAAATACTGCATCTTTCTCATTTTTCTTTTCTTTCTCATGTTTCAGCTACAGCCTTTTTAACTGAGACACTTCCAGCTCCAGGGCTTTGCCAGGAGAGGAATGATGACCTTGGGCAGCTCATTACTTCTAGGGAGAAATCCTGTCCTGTCAAGCTGCCTGAAACCAGTCTCACTAAAAAAATAACAACATGAAAATCAAGCATCCCATGCTTTCATGACAATTTTATGTGCTCCAGGTTAAAAAGTTAGTGGGTCCTGCTAAATTAAGAGCTGTGTTTGCTATGAAAACGAGGAATGTAAATCAGTAACAGTGGATTCAGGCTGGCAAATAATCCTAAATTGCATTCCAAGCTGAAGAGACAGAACTCCAAGAAAGATCATCAAATATCAAGGAGAATTCAACACTGCTGGTGAAGCAGAAAGCAGAATATCAGTATTTGTTCCACACCCCCTTTTCCCAGCTATCGCTGAGGCAGTCTGTAAATTAAACTGAACACGAGGCAGGTATTCTATAAGAGAAAAACAGATCAGAGGAAAACCTAATTAATTTTCACAGTGCACCATGACTAATCTTAGCATATATGGTACTGGAATAGCAATCACTGAGTACAAATGAAAACAGTGTTGAACCCTGTCCTATTTTTAATCAGATGAAAGCCACAAACCCAGCCATGCTTCTGCTTAGTGCTGCGTTTTCTTCTACCCTGATGGTTTTTACAGCTGGAGAAATGGCTACTTCCAGCATTACTGTGCTGCAAAAAATGACTGCTCCTTACACTTCTGGGATTACAGTGGAGTGTGTCACAGAAGAGGAGGGCTGGTGAAGGAAAGGCAACATTTCTTGGGACATTTAACCCTTTCTGAGCTGTATCAGCTCCTCTGAGTGAAGATGTGCTTTGGAATGCTTCAATTTCTGTGGTATCAAACTGTATTTGCAAAGTTCTGTAGGAAGCCAGTGGCAGAGAAGAGAACAGGACTCAAGAAGGCAAATTCCAAATTAAAAAATGTAGATGGTGCATGACAATATTTTTAATGATATTTGGAGGCAACACATGAGGGCAGATATTTCCCCTGATTAATTCTGCCCTACAGGGCTCACAAAAGCTGTTCTGCACAAAGAGCAGCTCCCAGTTCAAAGACTTTCCTCATTTACCAGTGGGTTTTTAAATGCATTAAATAAAAACACTGTTAGCCACATTTTAACCTGGACATTTTCATATTTGCCATCAGAGCCTGGAGTGTGGAAATGGAGTAATTAACCCTGATTTGCTAAGCCCAGTTTTCAGCCAGGTCAGCGTGCAGTACAGCATAACAAAAACCAGATTTATTTTGTAACAGAGAAAGCTGCAAGATCTCTCTCCTGTCTTCCACTTCTCTTCCCTCAGCTTCTCACTTGGGAAAGCAAGAGAAAGGTGGAAGTGGCAGTCAAACTGTTTAAATGCCTTTTCCCCTTGAGCAACACTCAACACCATCTGCTTTATCCAAGAAATAACCTGCTGAGAGGTGGAATGTCCAAGATACCCACTCTTGGAGAATATTCCATGAGAGCAAAGCTGGTATTTCAAATGAAGGTATTTCAAAGCACCTTCCTGCTTATTTCCCAGTGGATAAAATCAGGATACTCCTTTCTTGCTGGCCATTTCTCCCTGACACACTCACACTTCCTACAACCAACACTTCTGGGTGCTCAACCCAACCCAGAGGTAAAGCAGCAAAATTCCAGCCTCCAATCCCAATGAAAATAAAGCCGAGTGCCACCAAGGATCGGAGCTGGTTCCCTGCTGGAAGCAGGCATGAGGAAAAGGACACACCTTTGGAGTGTTTCCCCGAAGGCCTCTTGGGTAATGACTCCTCCATGGAATGTGTGGATGTATGGAGCACATTTTCCAAACTGTTACTGACACTGTTGATGGGGGTCTCGGACCTTGGAGTGACCTGGAAAGAAAAGTACAAAAATCCATTAAAATAAACGGAGGGAATACACAAACATCACACCTTCTCTGGAGTGAGGGATCCCCTGAGAAGGCAGTCAGGACACGCTGGCTTCTTTTAAAACTGAGGGTGTTACTCCTGATATTCCCCAAGTAACAGTTCAGGGAAGTGGTTTCAGTCAGCAGCTATTCACAAACTGAGATTATCTTGGCTAATCTAAAAAGCTACTTACAGCATAATTCTTTTTTAAACAATAGTCACCCAGCAGTCAATTGGAGAGAGATTGCAAGACCTTTAACCTCTGCACACCACAGATTTTAACTTTTCAGCAGGAAAACTGGGGAAAAGGCCTCTTGGAAAATGTCATTTTAATGTTACGTCACTGTGCTGGTTTTGGGTGGGGTAGAGTTAATTTTCTTCATAGCAGCTGGTGTGAGGCTGCTTTGGATTTGTGCTGGAAGCTGTGGCAAACCCAGGGATGTTTTGGTAGCTGCTGAGCAGGGCTTACACAGCCAAGGCCTTTTTGGGTCCTCACCCCATGCCACCAGCACAGAGGCTGGGGGGCACAAGGATTTGGGATGGGACACAGGCAGCCAGCTGAGCACAGCTGATCCAAGGGATATTCCAGGCCTGTGGCATCATGCTCAGTATGGAAAGCTGGGGGAGGAAGGAAGCAGGGGACATTCAGGGGTCCCAATACTCTTCCCAAGTCACCATGACCTGTGAGGGAGCCTCGCTGTCCTGGGATGGCCAAACCTTGCCCTTCCATGGGAAATCTGGAATCAACTCCTTTGCTCTGCTTGCATGTGTGGCTTTTGTTTTCCCTGTTAAATTGTCTTTCTCTCAACTCAGGAGTTCCCTCAGTTTCACTCTTCCCACTCTCTCCCCATCCCAATACAGGGGGAGCAGGAAGTGGCTCCATGGGGCTCCATCACCTCTCCGGGGATGAGACTCAAGGCATTCCCAAGTATTTCCACACAGATTGCAATGCAAAATTCTTAGTAAAACCCTGATTTTCTGGTCTTTGCCATTTAATAACCTGTTATGATCATATTTCAATGGAAACTCCTATACTAACAATGCCCAAGCAGAAGGTTTCAGCATCAAAACAAAAGAGTTTAAGAACCTTGAAGAGGAAAAGATGCTTTAAAGAGGGAGTTCAGACCAACAAAAACACCCCTAGTAACTACTCAGCGTAACTGTGTGACTTGAAATTCACTTGTTACATCTGGAATCAGCCTGAAATGCTGGTAAGGAGAACTGAAATTAGAATTTCACGTGGATTTTAGCCTGGCGCAAATCACAGCAGAAAATGTGCATCTTGCCGTAACAAAATTACTTGTCCTTCACTCAGGGTAACTCAATACCAGCAGCTCCAGGTCCCTGTAAGGGAAAAAGCTCCCTCAGACCTTGCTAACTTGACACAGTGCCCTGAGTTGGGACAATTTCTGCTGCAAACAATACTTTGCACACCCTCCCATTCCGTGTTGCCGCCAGTCAGCACACACAATGCCAGTCAGAAATAGCACAGCCCCACTCCATACAATTACCTATTGTAAGCTCCAATTTAAGACTGACATTTATAGATTTATACACATTTTAAGGCAGCGGAATAAGTGAAAGGCTCTGTGTACTTGACATCCATAAAAAAGCTTCGATGTGTAAAGAAATCAATCCAGAATGGCAGATGGGTGTCAGGAGAAAGGAGGGTTACAGGTAGCTGCTTTCCTTTTCAGCACTGCTTCTTGACAAAAAAAATTAAGTTTATTTTATATCTAAATGCAAAAGGATTATATTTATCTAATTATATAGTATTTCTTCAGCACAGCTTCCCTCCAACAACAGCACTTAACACCAAGCTTTCCCTTAAACCAACCATTAAACCCCAAGCTCGGCGGGAGGGTGGGGAAGAGTTGAAATTTCCTTGCCAAAGTCAGTCTTTAGCAGAGCTTATCTCGCACAGCCTCTCTCCCGGAGCTCATTAAGCTCTCCCTCCAGCCCAGGGCTGCTGGGAGGAAGTTCCAGAGGGCTGAGCACCATCCTCCTGGCAAAGGGACAGTGCAGAGCAGCAAGCTGGGAAAGGAGCTCAGGCAGGGCTGCGTTATCCCGGACAAGCAGGTTCCAAATATTCGGAACAATCAGAAATATAAACACTCAGAATGCTTCAAACTGAGTAAGAGCAGCCACACAGCTCCAGAAAATCTCTGAACAAGCAGTTTGTTACAATTTATTGCCTCTTATCTTGTATTCCCTCCTCTCCACTCTCCTTACAACAAGCATCGCGTGCAGCTTATAATTTGCATTTTGTTTATACATAACCTCCATTTTTTTTCCATAAAGATTTAATTTTCCTAGACTTGGTAAGGATTAATTTAGCCCATATGTCTTGTCTGCCTGAGCTCATAGTATCTGATCCCGTCGCACATCAAAGCAGTTCCAAATTGGCCTAGAAAAATCACAAAGCTCTGATTAGTTCCAAATGGAGCACTTTGTTAGGGAGCTGAATGGTGTTAGAACCACTGAATCCCACTGCTTAAAGCTTCCATTCCAAATTTTGAAATCATTTTTTCCACTGACTTAAACATCACGATACTGCAACAGTTTGGATTTGTTTAGGGAAAGTGAAATAATGAAAAGTGGTTTGCAAATCAAAGTTTTAGTTCCAAAATAGTAACAGCTTTTTTTTTATCCTTTTTTTTTCTTTTTCCAACTTGAGGCCAAGCCAAATAGAAGAACAATAACCCATCAGCTCAGAACTGCAGGAGATATTGTCCTGGGAGGGTTGGGAGAAACACTGGGAAAAGCTTTACAGGAAGGACCTGTCCAAATTCAGCTGCAGAAACTCAGCGTCAGGTAAATTCAGGAATGTTCTCCATATCTGAACACTCCTGAAATCCCTGGTTTGGGATCAGCACAAACAACTACTCAGGAGAAACTGGATTTGCAATAAAGAACAAGGCATTCCAGGGAGATAAAGATTCGGAGAGGCAGGGAGTAAATTGCTTTGGACCTTTCAGGAGCTGTAACATCTCTGAGAAAGCCAAGATGCCATTAAGGAATAAACATCTGCAGCTCAAGAACTGCTCAAGACTTGTTTTCTGAGGCAGCAACAGGCCACAGTGAAGATGGATAAGTTGGCATCAGAGGAACCAGGAATGTTCAGGCCATACATCATAACAAACCACAGGAGTGACATTTTATAAATGCAGAAAAAAACCCCATGAATCATTCAAGGTCTAAGAAGAAACAGCGTCAGACCTTTGAATAGAAGACTTTGGCTTTTTCTACAGAAATTATTTGAGGACATCAGCAGAAACAGTCCATGAAGAGCAATCAAAACCAGCAGCAAGCCCAGAGTTAAATATTCTTCACTGCGCCTGATTTTACCCCCAGCACAGCATTTCCTGGAGGGCCAGGGAGAAGGAAAACCTCCTGATGCACCTCTCCATAGTTTCACAGCATTGTTCAGGAATTCCTTTCACACCACAGTGGTCTGAAGGCTTCTTCAACACCTCTAAAAGCTGCAACTGGGTGCAGAAAAGATTCTTAAAACTGTATTTACTCCACTCTAATGTTGCATCTTTGATTGGGGCAAGCTGGTCTAGTGGAAGGTGTCGGGGGGGTGGAATGAGAAGAGCTTTAAGGTCTCTCCCAACCTTGATGATCCTGTGATCCTTTGATCTGCTCCCTCCACAGCAAAGCATCTGGCTCCCAGATGGACTTCCGATTTTCCAGATGCAAACCCTGCTGTCTCCTGCATTTCAAGTTAAAGCCAGAATTGAAACTAACAAAGAAAACTGATCACTGCTTAGTGACTGAGGCTCCGAGCGAATTCTCCTCTGCCTCATTCCCCATTGTAATGATGACAGGATCAAAACTGGTGTCAGCTACTGAAAAGTGGATCCTTCCCAACACAGATTATTCAGAAGGATCACTAAATGCTGCCCTCCAGTCCTCCACCCCCAGGAGTTACCAGGAAGAGAAACAATTGTTTTGACCCAGGGGTTGATGACAAACATGCTAAGGGAACAGAATTCACTGCTGGAATTCTGCCATTATCACATTTTTCTCATTTTCACCTCTCATCATCCAAACCCAACCTTTTTTTTCCCCCAGAGTGAAGTGATTTCCTTCCCAGCACCAGAGAGGTCCTAACAGGCTCAGATCTTCTTGGGACAGCACAAGCACCTGTAGAAAGCTCTCCCAAGCTCTCAATCCATCAAAAAGAACACAGCAAAATAAACCCAGGTACTTCCCCCAGGTGGTGCTGCTCTTTCAGCCCCTGCTGCCTGAAGGAGCTCTGTCCCAGACAGTGGGAGTCACTATGGAAAAAGGCAAATCTGGGAAGCTGGGTAACTGTTAGCTTTGCTAACATTTAATACAGCAAAGCCTTTCATAAAAATAACAGGACTGATAGGAGTCAAAACTTAATGTGGTCAGAGTTTTACCAAAACAGCAATTATCTGTTCCTCTGAAAAATAAACAGAGCACAGAAAATACATGGTTTAATAGCAAAGTATTTGCTGACTTAGTTTGAAGTGGAGCCAAAAAAAATTTTAAAAAAATCAACACAGCCACTACCCAAAGGACCACGGACACATGGAACAATGATACAGGATCTGAGGGAACAAAATATGGATTTCTAGACCTGGTTAGGTAAGAAATTTAGGTCATGTATTACACAGGAAAAGCAACAATATATAGGAGCAAAGAGTGAGTTAAGTGAGGTCCTGGAGCTCCAAGCCACACAAACATTCTCCCATTGATCATACAGGAAAACGTTTTCATGTTTTCAACAATGGCCAATGATAAATTGAGAGTACCACAGAGAAATGCTTCTGTCCATAATGGCTTTGGAATTCTTTTAAAAAGGGATTTTTAGCTATAAACTGGCTTCCAGGAGCAGGTAACATGTATGAGTGAGCTCAGGAAATGGAACAGTGAATCCAGGGGGTAAAAACCACTCAACTCCTGTCCTGCCAGGTTCATATTACTGAGTATTAACAGCAGCTTATTTGAGGTTAACACCAAGGTCTTTAACATGGTGCAATCCTGTTGGCAACAATGCTCCAGGAGAAGTTTGAGGGCGAGGATATGGCCCTTGCAAGCTCAGGCAGAGAAGCTGCTCATTCCCACCAAAGGGGCAAACCCAGGTTTTTAAATAATTGGAATAAAAATGCCTTGCTAAGGCTCAGCTGTCAGTCTGACACCATGTGATTGTTCAGCAGGCTAAGTCCAAGCCAGACACGAGAGCAACCAATGCAGGGATCTGGAATTCCAAATCCACCGAGACAACCCCAGGAGGAGCAGCACTGAGTAAACATTTTCCTCTGGGTAGTAACAAATCATCAGCCTGTCCAGCTGCTTGTGAAACCACTGCCTCAGGCACCAGTTCTGCATTTACTCACATACCCAAACACCTGACTGTTCTCCCACCAGAGGAAGAAAATTTCAACCTTCTCCTTTAGAAGAGTCAGGCTCTTCCATGAGGATGTTTAAGAAGTGCTCACAAAGAGCCCTCCACTTTCCACATACCCAGTAAAGTGCTCATCACTTAAATTTGCACACATTCAGTTGCTTTGTTGGACTGGGATGTGGATGCAACTGGAAGTGTTTGGTTCATGGTGGAAAATCAAGTGGTTCCAACAGCCAGGAAAAGCTGTAAGAGCCAGGTGCCTCCATGTTTCAACAGCTACAAAATCCACCTATTCTCACAGAGAAGGAAAACAAAGGGTGAAGAGGCAATTCACAGGGAAATGGGATAATGGATGATAGATCAGATGATTCTGTCCTGGGAGACTCTCTGGAATGAAATGAGGCATGTGGTACTTAAACACTACGGGACAATCCCGCACCTGCTCCAAGGCTCCTTATGAATTCAGGAGAACAGATGGACCAAAATAATTCTGGGTTGGATTTTATAGACTAATTTCCACTAAAAACCCTTTGCCTGAAGAATTGTGAACACTGTTAATAATAGGAACATAAATCTACCATAGAGTTATTGGACTCATCAAAGCTGAATTTTACAAACCAATCAAACTGGTTTGTAAAAACCAAAAACCAATTCAAAGCACCTCAAAATCAAAACAAATCCCTGCTTCTAACCAGACCTTGGAACAGACACTGCTGCTCTAAACCCCAGCACTGATGTACAAATGTGCCCCTGTTTCTTCCCCTGATGCCACCAAAAGCTAACCACCCCTGTCTCTTCTGCAACAACTCACAAAGAAATTATCTGACAGGTCACAAATCCACTGAATTCTATTTCTTCCTCCTCCCCCTCCTCAATATTCCCTTAAGTAATGGCTTGAGTGTAATAAAACTGCTCGGAATCATGGAATCAGAGAGTCATTAAGGTTGGAAAGGACCTCTGAGACACCAAGTCCAACCATGATCACCACTGAACCATATCCCAGAGTGCCACATCCACACGTTTTCTGAGCACTTCCATGGATGGTGATTCCACCACTTCTCTGGGCAGCCCATTCCACTGCCTGACCACCCTTCCAATGAAGAAATTGATCCCAAAATCCAACCTAAACCTCCCCTGGCCCAGCCTGAGGCCGTTCCCTCTGCTCCTGTCCCTGTTCCCTGCCAGCAGAGCCCGACCCCCTCTGAGCCCCCTCCTGTCAGGGACTTGTGCAGAGCCACCAGGGCCCCCCTGAGCCTCCTTTTCTCCAGGCTGAGCCCCTTCCCAGCTCCCTCAGCCTCTCCTGGTGTGGACACCCTGTCCCAGCTCCATTCCCGTCCCTGGACACCCTCCAGCCTCTCAATGTCCTTCTTTCTTCCACTTACAGTGGAGAAAAAAAGAGAAGACATTGGAGAAGAATTCATAATACACATGAAAAGTGTTCACTTTCACTATTTACCATCAGGAATTGGCAGGTCTGTAATTAAAATTAAGATCTTGCTCTTAAGTAAGTGATCTGATTATTTCTGGATCACTTCAGCTGAAGCCTGTATTGGCCTGAACACCTGTTAAAAGGTTTATCCCTTCCAGTGCTGATTATTGGATAATTATCCCAATGGAATCAATGGAAAAGTTCTGGTTCAGCCTGAGGCAAGAGCAAGGAATTTAGAAGTTTACTCATTAGAAACCTCATGCAAAGAAACATAGATCTGAACCATATCAACATCCTTTTGCTTGAATTAATACCCATTTCAAACCTCAGGAGGGAACAGCTTCAATTCAACTGGCTCCAATTCTTTTGCCAAAGACTGAAGTCAAATTCAAGTGGAAGCATGACAATGGTTCTCATTTCCACAGACAAATTAGATCCAGCATTTCTATAATAAAATTCTGTGGGCTCTGAGAAATCTCATCTCTGTTCTTGGGACTATATTTTCTTTTTTTAGGGATAAAAAGCACTCCAGAGCAAGCAGTAAAATGGACAGTGGAGCATTTGAATATTCAAGATGACAGGAGAAGCCGAGCTCTGCCCTGCCAGGAAGAGGCAGGGCTGTATCTACTGTCACTGAAGGTGACAGGATCTCAGTTTTAGCAACTCAAACATTTACAAACCCACTAAACCAAACGGTTAAACACTTCCAAACAAGGCTGCTGTTCAGCACCTTTGAAGTCAGCCCTGGAATGCCTGTGAGGTGTGGTTAACTGCTGCTGGCTCTGCTTCTCCACACAGGATCTGCTGCAGGACCTCCTCCAGCTCGTGCACCGATTTCATTAAAACAGTTTGGATCTGGTACAGTCCAAAACATCCAAAGCCTTCCAGCAGGAATCTTTACTGCACAAGAAGGAGGCCCACTTCAGTGTTACTTCACTGACAACAGTTATGAGGTAGTTAGTAGGAAAATGAGTAAATTTAAAAAGTGAAGTGGAATGCACTCTTAAAACAAAAACTTCATTCAGCCCGTGCAAAAATAAATGGGAAAACAGTTCGTGGAAAAAACATCATCATTATTAGCTCAACACACATTTTTCTGGCTGCTCTGTCCCTGATGTTTGGGTGCACAGTGCATTTCCCAAGCAAACTCGTTTAGGTTCCTAAATTCAAGCTCAGCACAGAACATATGATTAGGCAAAGTGAATTTGGTGCTAATTAATATTATCACTACCCAAGACCATTGTCTTCCAAGGATTCCTTTATATGTAAAGCTCAGTTCTGAAAATATTGCAAGTTTAAGACTGAACCCTTTTATCATATTTCAAACAAAACCATGAGTAAGAAAACAGCCAGAAGTGGAAGCCTCGCATTTTTTAAGTGGAATATCAAGAGGTGTGTGCAATCCATGTTGCCTGGAGTACCCAAAATTCTCAAAGGATGTGCAAAAGACATGCAGGGCTTGGCAATGTCACCAGCTGGAAGCTACAAGACCTGTCCCTACAGCTCCTGAGGTTGGATTCATGTGGTTTAGAAAGTGAGATCATTCTGAGATAGCAACTCCTGATATCAGTGAGTAAACACCTCTAATCCCAGCCAGTAACTGCTCTTAACATGGTCATCTGCTAAAACCACAAAATACCCTCAGAGAGGCTACAAATTAAGTTTGTCATGAGTTCTATCCCTACAAAACTCAAAAAAAAAAAAGCCATAAAGGCAGCTGACATAGATCACTTAATAGCTGCATTGCTTTCTGCATGAGGGCTTGAGGACTCAGTTTCAACCCAGCAAGTGATGGTTTTTTATAACTCATCACTTCATTGGTGAAATAAAAATATCGGAATATTTCTCAATGGAGTCCTGTCCATTCATGCTCTTGAGACAAAACAATGCAGACAGGTGAAGGTGTTTGAAATGGATCCCTCTGAGCAACTCCACAGCTCCCAATATACAGCCTTGAGTTATTTGGGAGTTTCAGAAGAGCCCATGGAATTAGCATGAGTGAAAAATAGTACCTTATGCTATAAACTGGAAATAGCCATCGGTGCAGTATTTGGAAGCTGACTGGGCAAGAACCCTCCTTCCCATTCACAAGATACCAACCCGAAACAGCCACATGACCACAGTGCCACTGCCCCTGGTTTCCCTTCAGCTGTGAACAAACTGCAATCAGAGGGACTATTTCTGACCCTGCCTCTGCAGCTGAACCCACCACCAGATCACAATCATCATCACAAAATCATGGAATGGTTTGGCTTGGGAGGGACCTTAAAGCTCATCTCATTCCAGCCCCTGCTGCAGTTGCTCCAAGTCCCATCCAACCTGGCTTTGGGCACTTCAGGGATCCAGGGGCAGCCACAGCTTCTCTGGGCACCTGTGCCAGAGCCTCCCCACCCTCACAGCCAAGAATTCCTTCTCAATATCCCATCTAAATCATACAGCTCATCAAATCATACAGCTCATCACCCTGACTGTGCTGAAGAGCTCTTGTCACAGCAGAGCAGGTGCTGAGTACCCAAAGCATTCTCTTATTTTCCCTGGTTTTACAGCACAATCTCAATGAGGAGATGAAACAACTCCAGGAAACGGACTGACAGATTCATGAATAACTTCCCTAGTTCTGAAGTTCTGTCCTCAGAGTTACTGAGAGTAGAGCTCTTGAGAGGGAAAGTCCATGCAGAGATTCACATTATCATGTCCAGTATCCATGTAGGTCACAGAATCCAAGCTCAGATTTGTGTTTCCACCTGCCATCCACTCCAGCAGAGAACCACAGCATCACTGAGGTTTGAAAAGACCTCCAAGGTCACCAAGTCAAACCTGTGACCAATTCCCACTTTGTCACCAGCCAAGAGCCAGTCATTCCTTGGACAGCTCCAGGGATGGGGACTCCAAACCTCCCTGGGCAGTTCCAAGGCCTGAGCACCCTTTCCATGGGGAAATTCCTGCTGCTGTCCACCCTGAGCCTCCCCTGGCCCAGCCTGAGGCCGTTCCCTCTGCTCCTGTCCCTGTTCCCTGGGAGCAGAGCCCAACCCCCTCGGCTGCCCCCTCCTGTCAGGGACTTGTGCAGAGCCACAAGGCACAGGGATGTCCTGAGCAGGACCAGGAGCTGGATTCAGTGATCTTTGTGGGTCCCTTCCAACTCAGGATATTCCATGATTCCACTCTCACAGAGTCCAAGGCAATGTAGAGAGGGCAGCATTTTCCCTCCTTAGGGCAAGGGAACAATGTTCACTTTATAGCATCAGGTAGAAACCATGAATCTAATAATTACTGACCTACTTAAAGCCAGCCACAGCCACCTTCTCCTGCAAAGTTAAGATTCAGATAAGGCAAGAAGCATCTCAAAAAACACAAAAAAAATATATGAGCAGCTGTTTTGAGCCTCCTCATAGTCAGCAATTGCAGGCAGCAAAAAGAAACAGCAAAAAGCAGTTTGCATCACTGACCACCTTCAGCTGTGTTCACCTGCCCCAAAGCAACTTGAGGAATGATGAAATATTGACAGTAAATTTGTTCAGCTTCCTCACTGTTAAACAACTTGATTTTGAGATAATTCACTGTAAAATGTGAAAGAGGAGATGGAAAAAGGATTGCAAGGTCCAGGTCTCTGGAAAAAGTTATAGCAAATATCAGGTTGGGGCATATTTTAATAGGACTGGCCAAGCAGAAGCAGCACATTCCCATTTGCTTCTGCAAGGAGAACAAAGAGCA
The DNA here is from genome assembly GCA_013397175.1 of Platysteira castanea. Taxonomy (NCBI): domain Eukaryota; kingdom Metazoa; phylum Chordata; class Aves; order Passeriformes; genus Platysteira; species Platysteira castanea. Next base: position 196,798 of record VYXC01007100.1, read on the forward strand.
CTGCTCAGACTTCTGGTGCATCTCCCTGACTAAACAAGTTATCCATAAATCTGAAATTGTAACAGTAGAGCAGGTGCAGTTACACAAGAGTTACACCCTACTCCCACCCTCATAAAGGGAAAGCTGTAGGGTAACTCAGCCAGTTCACAAACAGCTCCCTGTTTGCAACCCATCTCACATCCACACCATCCCCTCTTCCCCAAGTTCTTCAGGACCTCAAATGGTGACCAGTTCCTTAAGGATGGGCTCAGAGAGGTTTCTGTTGAGACCTGAGGACCAGAATCCCCCATTTAACATCCAGCTTCCAGCACCAGCTCAGCGTGGCTCACGCTGGAGTAAAGCAACAGGAGCCATGAGAAAGTGCTGGCACCAGGGAGAGAATTCTCCTCCAGTTCCAAGGAGGAAAAGCAGCAGCCCAGGGCACTCGCGTTCTCTCCACATCCACATTGCTTTTTCTAGGTGACATTACAGCACAAGGATTGTCACAACATCACTTGGTAACACCACAAGATCTAAGGCCTCGATGCTGGAATTTATTTGTGCATATTTAAACAGAGCTGAATGGAGAAAGACATTGTTTTTTCCACTCGCTTCATCCAACTCCTGGTTTAAGCCAACTGCCTACTCTAAAAGTAGCAGAATTACCCAGTTAAGAACAACAACAATAACAAAAATAATCTTAAGGAAATCTGCATCACTTGAAACAAAATGCACATTTGGAGACTGGGGAGGCAAAGTCACCTTTGTGTTCCCTCTCACTACTCTGTACGTAGCAACCAGGATCCTTCAACACAGATTTCTGTAAAAATGTGCTTTCTAAAAAGACAACCCTTCAGTGAGCTCAGAAGAAAAGAAAAATCAAACGACCATCCTGGCTGCCTTATTCCTGGCAGGAAAAATGGCAGGATGGATTCTCCGTCCATCTTAGATTGACATAAATAGTGCCGGAGTTTTTCAGCTCCATAAATCCTGCAGCTCAGAAAGAAGACTCTCAAAAACCTTCCTGCCTGCCTGATTTTATCTTTTTTTTTTTTTTTCTTGCCTTATTTTGGGGGAACTTGTATGTGATTTACAGTGTTTCCTTTCCAACCCAGGGTCACTGCATCATTTGAATAAGGGAAGCTGCAAGTAGTTAAATATCTTAAAAGAAGCTTTTCTCTGGTTTTAATTATACCCTTCTACATCCTGTGTGAAATATTCTTTCCAGCTACATTTTATCCACATGGATGTTTCAGCTGAATGAAGAGGCTTTCCCATACCATGTTCTTTCCCCCTTCTACAAGAGGTTAGGAACAGGGACAAGACGGGAAGGATAAGAAAAATATGAAGTTTACCACATCTGAATTTCACAAAGCAGAGGTGTCTAAAGAAACATGAAATTGGAAGGAAATTTGTATTCAGGGGGAAGACTGTGCACAGATTTCTGTCTCAGTCTGGAATTCAACGCTCAACTTGGTGAAATCTCTACTGAGCCCTCAGAAACAGCTTTATTTAGGATATTACTCCAATACAGGGGTTTTCACAGCTTTTAGGTATTCCCCACCTTTCCCAAAAGCAGGGTAACACATTATCCACTCATCCTCTAAGGCTGCAGCCTGTTAACTTTTTACAAGCACCCACTAAGCTGGTGCTTAGTTTGAACTTTCAAGCGGGTTAAACTCAGGCAGAAAGACAGTTGGACTCCCTAATTTGTAGTAGGCTGAGAGCAATTAAGCAGTCACATATCTAATTACTTACAGCACATCTTAAAGCGTTCCTGTCTGGCCTAACTGCTGGCAATTGAATGAAAGAACAGCAAGTTAATGACGGTGAACCCCGACACCGGGATCAATACCCGAGGGATGCAGAGTGACAGGAAACGACAACATTTCTTTTCGCTTATCACCAGCAACTCCAAATGTTTGCCATCACATCCGTCTGAACAAAACCCAGTCTCACCAAGATGCTCTGCCACTGGACAGCTACTCCTCCTTTCCAACTTTTTCCAGGGGAACTTTCAAACAGATGCTTTTATCTAGAGATGCATTTGTTTCCCTTCCTAAATCACTGGTTTTCCAGGCAGCTGGCAGGGCTGTTCCCCCAGCAGATGCTTTGAGAAGCAATCAGGGAAGGCTTACATTGCTGCTGTCGATCTGCTTGTGAACCCCTTCTCATTTAAATGTCACAAGCTCGTAAAAACTCCATCCATCCCCTCCCTCTGCCCTCAGCTGACCATCCCCATCATCAACCAACTGCCAGCCTCTGAAGCTGCCATTTATCGCTGTGCTAAAGCACGGCTTCAAATGAGAGCGGAAGACACAGCCCAGTGCCATTCCAGCGTGGAAAAAGCAGGATACCCACCTTATGGCAGCCAGGATAGGTTGCCATGGTGTTGAGGGTAGAGGTGCTGGGATTCTTGCTGGTGCTGGCCATGAGACTCTGGATCTGGGTGAGCTCCTGCCTCAGCACCTGCTTCTGGTGGAAGCTGAACGCCGGGTGGTTGGATGCCATGGTGAAGAGCAACAGGAACTCATCCCCCGTGCGGCCCTCGTTGAGCTGCAGCCCGTAGTTGTTGATGACCGAGTCGATGTGGGTGAGGGTGCGGAACAGGACCCCGGCGGCCTCCCGGTGCGCAGAGCCGAGCAGGGCGAGGGACACCAGGAGTTTGCTGCGCACCACCTCGTCCGTCAGGTTGGTGAGGCTGCCCAGGTCGGCGGGGTTGTTGGCCTTGATCTCGGAGTCGCGCAGGGAGTGATAATCCTTGCGGGCCAGGTCCTCCAGGCAGGCGCCCAGGAAGCGCAGCTCCAGCGGGATGCACAGGTCCAGGAGGCCGCACAGGAACTCCACGCGCTGCGGGGAGGGCAGCTCGGAGAACCAGCGGTACACGCCGTCCCGCTGCAGCCGCGGGCACCGCTTCTCCACCATGGTGCCCCGCGCCGAGCACGCCCCGGCCGGGGCTCGCACACCCGGCCTNGCGACCGCGGGAAATAATCCCTCCCGGGCGGAGGGGCACGGAGCGGCGCGCACACCCCGCCGGCCGCTGCGCGCAGGCGGAGGGATCCCGCGGTGAGGAGGCTCGGCCGCGAGCGGAGCGGGAGGAACAGGGAGCGACGGGCGCCTTCGCTCCCGGCCTGACCCCGCGGCGGGACACGCCCCCCGCCACGCTGATTGGCCGAGCCGCCCGCCCGCCCATGGCGATTGGCTGAGGCCGCGCTTCTCTCCGCCCCCTCCCGCGCGCTCGGGAGCGGGGGCTCGGGGGCTTGTCAATCCTCCCGTTTTAGCCCCGCCCCTGGCGCTGATTGGTCGGAGGAGCCCTTAAATAGGAGAGGGGCGGGAGGAGCTGCCTTTTGTGTGTGGTCGCCCGCGGTGCGGAGGGGTCGGGGATGCGGCTGCTCCTGTCCCGAGGGTCTCTGGGGGGCGATGACCCCTCGTAGGACAGAGCCTTGCCTTGCCCTGCTCCGGGTGACCCCGCAGAGCTGGCGGGTTTGGGCCTTTGGGGCTGTCCGCCCCGCAGGGTTATGCCTGCAGGCTGGCGGGCAGCCTCGAGGTGCATCCTGCCTTCCCAAATCGTGTGTAAGCACCTTCCTTCCTTCTCTCCTTCATGGCCGGTGCATTTGCAGTGTGTCCCCTGGCTCCCAGTGCTGCCCGTGCTCCTTGCTGACTCCCACGTGGGCAGTCGGTGCCTTTTCCCTGCCTTTTCAGTCAAAACGCCTCGTTCCAGCCACGAGGAGCTTTATGGAGTGGAAGAGGGAATGGCTGCGATGCTTTCCTTCCTCAGGCGTTGTTTTAGGATGACAAAGAGCCTCAGGGACGCAGCCTGAGCTGCTGCTGGGTGGTGATGCCAAAACCCCGATAAAGCTTTTGGCAGCGGTGCTTGCCTGAGCCGCCACCAACCCAACCCGCAGTCAACGCCAGCTTGGCACCTGACTCCAGATTGCCTTTAAATACAGTGTGGAAACAAAAGAGACACTGAACACCTCTCAAAATGATCATTTTTTCGCCCCCCACATTCCCACTCTCCATTCTAAACGGGGATTCTGGCTGACAGAGATGTAGCAATGCACATTTTCTAGCAGGGCTGTCGGCTGCAGATCTCTGCCTGCGGATTGCACGGACGGCATCGGGCGGCCAAGGGGTGGACACACAATTTCTGTTTTCCATGGTGTTTTTCCACGGGACTCATCTGTTTGGCTGTGGTAGCCCAGTAGCCAGACTGCGCATCAGCTGGATGAATGACACGGGTGAAGATTTTTGAGTGGGACAAGCCAGGAATAACATTTTTAAATGCAGCCCCAGGCAGGCAGCGAATGAATCCAGGCTTGGTTTTTATATGATGGTAATCTTGGAAGATGGACTGTGTGTTTTATTTTCACAAGTGCCACGTTGCTGCGCCGCGGATAAACAAAAGACCCAACACTGATGTTTTTAAAGGCAAAATTGCATTTTATCTCGAGCTGATCTTTATGGGATGTGCAGATGCCCAAACGTGGGCTCTCACATGAGTTGTGTGACCACTTCTGTTGGTATTGAAGAGAAAAAGTCTCATTCCTCCGGGTGACAGTTTATTGGAAATCTCATTATACACCTTGCTGAGACGATCTGCTGCACCACAAACATTCCGAATGCTGGTAGTTTATCCTTTTTTATTTCCCTGTGGAATATCGCGGGCCATCGGCTGCATTTATTGGAGTCCCACTGAAATGCAGGAGTCAGCAGGCAGAGGACACAGACTGGGGCTGCATAATGTCATTTATTGTACGGGGACACAGCCCTGCTTCTGCTGCAGACTCCTGCTGAGAGAGGGTCCTTGGCAATCCCGCAGCCTCTCTGTGTCCTTTCCTTGCAGTGATCCCTCACGGAGTGCAAACCCTATGTGCTTCCTTTTCCTGCCGTGCCCGGCATTGTCCGTGGGAGGAAGGGATGTGTGGAAAACAGAGGAAGTGCTCTCAGTCCCTTAGGAAAGGCCTGCATCGAGTTCTAGCACGGGCCAGGCTGCTGGCATGGCTGTGATGAGTTCTTTGGTGGCCTTTTTGCTTATGCTGATGTCTTTATCCATCCTGAAAGCACATCCTTTATCTGCTAATCCATCCTGAAAGCACCACGCTGTGCTCAAAGTCGAGTTTCTGTAGCAAGGTGAAGAAGGTTGAAACTTTCTGCTTGGGAACTAGGTCTAAGCCTGAGTTTAAATCAAAGTTTGAATGAGAATTTTGTTGCAAAAGAGTGGTTCTGTGGTTTGCAGCCAGAAATTTTTTTTGTCTTTGATGCCAGACAGAGAAACAAACCCTAAACTGAAGTGTAATAGATGAACTGGGAGCATTTTCTCTAATTAAAAGTGGCTTTGGGTGAAGCCTGAGGAAACCAACAGGGGCGTGACATATAATTCTGTCACCAAGAATTCCTGGCTATCCAGGGGCAGAGCCAGGAACTGCCTTCAGGGAGATAAATCAGCGGTGCAAGAGCTCATGTTACCACTTGTGCAGGCGGTGGGTTGGGAGTGAAGGTCGTTCTGGGGTGCCTGTGCAGCCCTGTTCGTCCTCCGAGCACAGGACACCCAACTGGCTCCTCATTTCATCCCCAGATCATCCCATTTCCTGCCTGTTCTCCCTGAAAGTTCTCTTTGTGCATGCTTGAGACAACCGGGGAAGATTCCTTGCTGGGCTAATCAGTAAACAATACTAATTTTCCTCTTTTTGTGTTTTCAGAGCATGCAGAGGCTGTTATGGGATGCTGCAGTCGGCTGAGGACTGAGAGAGGGTCCAGTCCTTCGTCACCTCAGTTTTACCTGCTCTTGTAAGGGCCTGAATTCTCCTGCTTGGATTTCCTCAGTCCTGTGAAACCAAGGAGCTTGGCTGAAGTGCTTCTTTCCCTTCAGCAGCACCTCAGAGCCATCGTAGCCAAATCCATCCCAATAAATCCTTCCTGCGAGTTTGACTCCAGGCAACATGGAATGGCCAAAAACCTACAAAAATTAACTGAAATAATCCAGTGTGAGGTGGGTAACTGAGTCCAGTGTGAAAGGAGCTCGTTCACTCCTGTATCCACCCACAGAGACAGTGGAAATGAGAATCTCCACCATGGAAAAGGAGGAGATTTGTTTGCTGGATAAAAGACCAGTTGAGTTACCCAGATCCACCAAGTGCCCAGCCCACGGAACTCCTCCACAGGGACCTTCTCAGAGCTTCTTCCCATCACATTTAGGAACCTTTAGGAGGCTGTTCAACACTTGAAAAAACTTCTGCCCGTTCAATGACATGTTTGACATTTTAAACCTCCTAAACGGGGCTTAAATCTCAGCACTTCTGCCAGAAATCCAGCCTGGAAATCCCAAATCTTCTACCAAAATGACTTGCAAAGCCAGAGATGAACCCACTGCTGTCTCGGGTATGAGTCAGCTGTGATGGGCAGCCTTCCCTCGGGTGGGTTCCGTGCCAAAACAGCCTTCCCTCTTTTTGGGGCTGAATGCCTCCCCAGGATGATCTGAGCTGAAAGCCCACTGTGTCCATGGATGAAAATAAAACCTGACAGACCAGTTTGGGGCTGTTTCAAGTGGGACCTCTGTGCCTTTCACCTGGAGCTGCTGGCTCCTTCCGAGATACTCCGTGCCACCTCCTTGCTCTCTCCCACCTCTCCCGAATGCTCTCCCAATCCACACCGAAATCCTTTGATCCCCAAGCCCTCCCTGTCCTTTCCTGCCGGGATGCGGTGAGCGGCAGCAGCCGGAGCCTTGCGTGTCCCCGCTCCGACCCACGGAAAAGCAGGATAAATATTGCCCTTGCATGTTCTCCCGACTGCTTCTGTGCACACGGGTTATTTCCTGCCGGCTTTCACGCAGATGCTGGAATTGGAGCTCTCGGGCTTGAAAAAACAAACAAACCCCAGCTTTGAAGCGCACAGAAAAAATACCACGTGGGCTTTGGGAAGACGGAGAAAAAAACACCGAACCCAAACCAAAAAGCGGCCAGATGTCGGGTCTGCAGCGTCCCTGGGGGGTTGATTTTGGGGGGATTAAGCCGGGTTTGGTTTGGGCAGGGTGGGGAAGGTGTCCTTGCTGTGACAGCAGCAGCAGCAGTGGGTTGAAGGCTGAGCCTGCGAGTGTCCTGCCCTCTGCCGATAGACTCCGGCGCGCACAGAAGGGTCTGTAAACACGCATTTTCCAGGGGTTTTTTTCCAGCTGGAGGCATAAGAGATTAGCTTTCCTCTCCCTCAGCGAAGATCCCCCCTCAATCCCACCCTGCCTCATCTGTCACCTCTCAGAATTCCAAGCCTGAGCAGCCCTGAGCATCCCTTGCCCCGTGTGTCCCCCGTGTCCCTTCCAGCGGTGCTGGCACGTCCCTCCGTGCCCCCAGAAGCCAGGATGCCCTTCTGGCTTTGCGTGGCTCCCTGTGGGACTTCCTGCAGCGTGAAAATCCACAGTGCCTGGCTGCCAAAAACACTTCCCAGCTCCCTTCCCCTGCTCCGTGTGTCTGTCTCGGGAGCTGCTGCGACAGAAACGCATTTGGGTTTCTCTGTCTTTCCCTGCCCATGCTTGGGTCTGTCCCAGCCTCTCCTGGCTGGAAGGACAGGGATGCCTCAGCCTGGGACCCCTGCCCCATCACAGGGCAGCTATTTCCTTTGCATTCCTGCTTGGAATATTCCCTTACTTAAGTCTTTCCCCAGCAAAGTCACATTTTGGGTGGCTTTACCAAATTAGGGATGTGCAGTAACCCAGCATGGAGCTGTCCTCTGTGAGCCACAGGCAGAGTCCGGCCCCCATCCATCACACAATGTTAATTTACTCCTTGCTAAAGCCAAAACACTTCAGAGCTGGAAAGGAAAGTCTGGAAGTATTTACTGGATTATTCCAGTGACATTCGTTGGGGTGATTTCACATCATATCCCCTCTGTCCCTGCCTTGGGTCAGTATTCCAATAACCAGTGAGATCCATTTAAGTGCTGGAGGAGAAAGGATGAGGAAGAAAAGGAAAGTGCCCAAGTGTGTGCTGAGTATGGATGTGAAGTTCAGCGTTTCTTTGCAACATTGGAAATTCTTGCTGCACTTGGTTGTAGAAAATCAGCTTGGGCAAGAATGAAACAATGGTTTGGGTGGGAAGGGACTTTAAAATCATCCCATTCCCCCCCTGCCATGGCAGGGACACCTTCCACCATCCCAGGGTGCTCCAAGCCCTGCCCAACCTGGCCGTGGGCACTGCCAGGGATCCAGGGGCAGCCACAGCTGCTCTGGGCACCCTGTGCCAGGGCCTCCCAACCCTCCCAGGGAACAATTCCTTCCCAATATCCCATCCATCCCTGCCCTCTGGCAGTGGGAAGCCATTCCCCCATCCTGTCACTCCATGCCCCTGTCCAAAGTCCCTCTTGGAGCCCCTTCAGGCACTGGGAGGGGTTCTAAGATCTCCTTGGAGCCTTCTCCTCTCCAGGCTGAGCAGCCCCAGCTCTCCCAGCCCACCTTTGGGGAGCTGATGTCCCCTGTCCCACCTGCAGGTCCCACACTTGAACCCCTCTGTGCAATTTCCCAATATTTACATGTTGGGATGCACGCTGGAATTGCACGCTGGGGATGATTTCCTGAAGAAACCCACAAATAGCTTCTGAATGACGACCAAAATGAGAAAATTGGGATTGGTTCATGGGCAAGTCATGAATAGAAAAAGAGATGAAATTAGCTGAATGAACTGTTCATTATGCATTATTCAGCCAGCTGTACTAATTAGTGCCTTAAGGACTGTTCCTGTTCCCACTGCAGCCAACTCCAAACTCCTTTTGATTTCAGTGGGAGCAGGACAGAGCCCTCAGAGAATGGGCCTGGTGCCTGCTCCCTCTGCAATGCCTCATGTTTTCTTTTCCTTTTACTATTTCTTACTGATTCCAATTTTTTCCTGTCTTCTGTTAAAACAGCTTCTGAAATGTCCTGCGTGGTGATCAGTTAATCACAGGGACAGAAACGTTCCGTCAGTCCCACGGCGTGTCCTGTGCCCAATGTGTTCTCTGAAGGGAAAGGTTTTTCATGTCTCCTTTTGCTTTGCTTTTATCCAGACTAAACAGTACTGAGGAGGAGAGGAGCTTGAAAACCCTTTGGAAAACACAATCCATCCAGAAATGTCACTAGGCTAGGAGGTGCTGGAATTAAATGTTTGCATTCTGAGCCCAGAAATTGCAGCTGGATATTTAATTTTTTTTTTCTGGCTGTATATGGATAATGTTTGTGCTGGTTCTTTCCCACCGAAAATTCCTACAGCTCTGAGTGTGGCAATGCCAGAAAAAGGCACCAAACTGGTGCCTGTGTCACATCAACAGCAGATCTCCACCAGAACACTTGCTGGGGACCAGAATAACAGGGTTTGTATCTCACTTTTCTCCCCGTGGATAAACCAACAGCTCCAGGAGAAACAAACCCTGATTCTGGTGAGGTTTGGGGGAGCCTCCAAGGGTGTTCTGCTCCCAGCTTTATCCTGGCAAGGCCAGTTCCTTTGGAGAGGCATCACTGCAGACCACCATCCATTGAACTTTTCCAGCTGATGGTGAGGCCAGAGAGGACCCAGATGGATGCTGAGATCCCAGTTTGGACTTGAAGGGGTCACATTTAAATTCATTATTCCCCCCTTGGTGCAGATTCTCTGTCCCCCCAGCCCCAGGCAGAGGTGTCTCTGCTCAGGACTGAGCAGGGAATTGCTGGCCAGAGAACAGCTTCCCATTTCCATGTTTTGATGGATTTTACCTATCCATTTGGCACCAGCCACCTTTTTTCTCCCAGTTCTTTGGGTCCCTTGGGAAGGAGCAGCAGCAGCGCAGCTCCACGGTGCTGCCGGTGGGTTCTGCCCCGAGCTGGAGCTGCCGTGGGATTCCTTCCCAGCAATTCACTAAAATTCCCTCCTGGAGAGAGAGAGCAGAGGATGTACCAGCAGCTCAGCCCGGAGGAATCTCCACAACCCCACTCTTTGGGCTCCTCTCCACAGACTGCCTAAAATGGGTATAAAGGAGCCTCGGCGTGGAATTTATTTTCTTCCTGAGACCATCCTTAAAATAACAAACACCAGCAAACTGGTGACACGCGGTGCATCTGTTTGAACAACACGGCCCTTCTGCTTGCGAGAGAGAGGAAACTCCAAATAACTCCTCGATTTGTGTTTCCTTTCTTCTCCTTCCTCATCTCCTCCTCCTCACTACTGTATACAAATCTGTTCTGCCAGCTCCGAGCCACCAGTCCCCCCTCCCCTGACGAGCTGCTTTTTTACGCCGTGTGATGGTTATTTAATTTCCTCTTTGCTTCCAACACGGCCAGTATTTCTCTTCCCTCGTGGGATTGCGCCTTTGTTTAGGCGCTGATGTCAGGGGGGAAGGCTGCTCTGGGGCCAGCAGACCAAATTCCTGCCCTCTGACTGCATCCCAAGGAATAGCGCCTTCCCTGCGGGCAGTCCGGATCCTCCCGGCTCGGATCGGAGGAGCAATTAGGATGAAAAGATGGGTTTAAAGTTAGCACGAGCAGAAATCCTTCCCCAGAGAGGGATGGAGGAGCTGCTGTGGCTGTGCTAAAACCTGGCTCGGTGTCACCTCCTCACTGCTCCCCACTACGAGCAAGGCTGGGAGAACAACGCCCAATTGCCATTTTCCCCTTCTTTTTTATTGAGACAACACAGTTTAAACACAGGTAAAAGGGAGATTGTAAAGCACCACTCCCAAAAATCCGACTGAAATCAAACTGACTCTCAGAAAAGGCAGGATCTTACCAGGAGCAGCTTTCCTTTGTTCCAAGCTGTGCTTAAACCAAGTTAGGAACCATCTTTTCCTCATTAAATTTGTTTCCTTTCAGCACTGAGCTTTTCCCTTCATTACCACATGCCATTTTTTTTTTTTCCAAAGCCCTCATAGCTAATATCACAACTATAGATCTTGGGGTTATTTATAGCCCTAAACTCCGCAGAGAGCTGTGTGTCTTGTTGCTGTGGAAACTGGGATTCTAAAAGTAAAAGGGTTTTAAAGGGATTTCAGAAGAGACCTGCTGGATTTCAGGGCTGGCTTTCACTTCCAGAGGTCTGTGTTCGACTGTGCCTTAAACTCACAGGTAAAATTCACCTGAGGGGCTCAGGTAACCCTCAGGGGATACTGGGGAATACTGGTCCTGTATGGTTTTTATGGCCTGGCACATCCCAGCCTGGTTTTTGCTCTCTGTTGTGAGGCCAGAGATGCCCAGGAGCCACGGGAGTGTCGAACTCTTGGTGTCACCACTGGCACATTTGCCAGGCCCTGGGCTCTTTGCTTTTTTCTTTGGGTTTTATTGGGTTTTGGGAGCCTTTTGCCAAGGGAAATGCACTTTATGTGCTGAAACCTGCTGCACACTGCAGCCAGTCAGTGACTCCCAGAATGGTTTGGGTGGGAAAGGATCTTAAAATTCATCCCATTCCACCCCCTGCCGTAGGCAGGGACATCTTCCACTGTCCCAGGCTGCTCCAACCTGGCCTTGGGCACTGCCAGGGATGCAGGGGCAGCCACAGCTTCTCTGGGCACCCTGTGCCAGGGCCTCCCCACCCTCACAGGGAGGAATTTCTTCCCAATATCCCACCTAACCCTGCTCTCCTCCAGTTTGAAGCCATTCCCCCTTGTCCTGTCACTCTGGTCCCTGATGAAGAGCTCCTCTCCGAGGACTCTGAGCTCCTCTCCAGAGCTTTGAGACTGGCCTGGAGCAGCATTTGCTGGAAACTGGATTTTCCTGCATTAAAGAGTTATTTAAATGATTTTATTTGTCTCTGGGTACAGAGTGTAGAGGACGAGGGTGGGATTGATGAGCTGGGTCCTGCTTCCTACCCTGCTCCTCCTCTGGCACCTCAGCAAGGGGCAGACTCTCACTTGGCAGAAATTCCATGTTTTACCTGGGCAGGGATCTCGCTGAGCCACCTGTGGAAAAGCCAATTCTTCCCCGTGATCCACCCTGGGACCCTCAGACTGAATCCCAGCTCCAGGGGAGAAGCCAAAAGCTGCAGTGTCCTGTCCCCTTCCCCTGAGGCTGCCTGGAGCACTGTCCCTTCCACCAGCCCGGCTCTTTCTGGGCTTCTGGATGTCAGGTGTCCCCCTCAAGCTGGGGACAAACCCTTGGAGAGCTTCCCTGGCTGCGGGTGTAACTTTCTAGCTTTAAAAACACCTCGTAATTCAACCAGGAATTCTGTTTACAAACCAGCTCAAGAGCCAAGCCCGACCTGAGACTCAACTGCTTCCAGGATGCCAAACTTGGAAAAATATCCTAGAAAATTCCAACGTGGCTGAGGGAGAGAAGAAAAGGGAAGAACAGGCAACACACCACGATTAACCCCTGAGCGTGTGCCTTAAATTCACCAACAAGGCCCAAATGTCAGCTCTGATGAGCTCTTCCCTTGCATTTCCATAGGTAAAGCAGCAATCCCTGTGCGTGCCGGGTTCCCGGCGTCGGGGGCGAGCTCCAGGCAGCCTCTCCTTCCCCAGAGCAGCCCTGACATTTGTTCAGCACATTCTCCAGGTCCTTCCTGGCACGCCGTGTGTCGTGCCTGCCTCGCAGTTATTCCTGTGATGTTGGATTAAAAATAGAAAGGCAGGAGCCGAGCCCGAGACGGTGATTCAGTGACTGAGCTTTTCCATTAGAGGGTGCCAGGATCCTACTGTTGCTCCAGAGCCCAGGAATCGTGGAAAACACAACTTTGTGCCGTACTTTTCGGGACTGGGCAAATCCACACCCGTTTTTGGATCCAATTCTTGCGCTGCCCCATTGAAGGAGAGCTGTGGAAGGACAGAATGCTCTGAGGTGGGAGACACACAAAAGGTCCACCAAGCCCAACCCCTGGATCTGCACAGGACGTTCCCAAGAATCCTGCCCTGTGCCTGAGAGCGCTGTCCAAACTGCACTGGGGGTGTTTTGCAGGCAGAGATGTGTTTTGAAGATGCAGATGTGGGCAGCAGGAGATCCCAACATTCCCAGGGTGTTCTGGGCACGGTTTGGATGTGAATAGGAAATCCTCATTTAAAAAAACCCCAAGGGTTATCCATGAAAAGTGGAAGTTCTGGTGGAAAATAGTAATTTGTGTGGCTGTCACTGGCTGTGCTCGGGGTGTGGTGGTGAGGACAGACAGTAAAGGATGGGCCTCATCTTCTACTCCCAGTCTGCCAAAAACCACCCAACCTCAGGGACCAGCCCAGTTATGGGATGGATTTGCTTCTCCATCCCAGAGAAGCCCCTTTGGAGGAGCAGAACATCCTCAGGTCTGGGCTGCTTGCGCAGACACAGCAGATTTAAAAGTGCCTTGCTTGCTTTTGAACCTTTGGAAAAACCAAGTTCTGTAATTTTGTGGAAGGGTTGGTGAAGCTGTTGGGATCAGTCATAAAATGACAAAATGGTTTGGGTAGGAAGGGACTTTAAAGCTCATCCCATCCCCCCCCTGCCAGGGCAGGGACACCTTCCCTATCCCAGGGTGCTCCAAGCCCTGTCCAGCCTGGCCTTGGGCACTGCCAGGGATCCAGGGGCAGCCTGGGCACCCTGTGCCAGGGCCTCCCCACCCTCCCAGGGAACAATTCCTTCCCAAAATCCCATTCAGCCCTGCCCTCTGGCAGTGGGAAGCCATTCCCTGTGTCCTGGCCCTCCCAGCAGTGTGGACACCGGTTCCTCTGTGGTGCAGCTGCAGGGGGACACTGCTGCTGACCATGGAAAAAGCAGAATGAATCCTTGGAGATGTTTGTCCCTGCCCTGCCTCTGCAGATCCTGGGCGCATCCATCCCTGTGCATCGCTTTCCCCACCTGCCTGTCCAGCACGGGATCTTCTGGAGCACTTGGAGTTCTGGTTAACAAGGGGATAGGAACCTTCCTGGGATCAGTGGGAAGGCTACAGATGATCGCAGTGAGGGAGGGTGTGTCTGGGAAAACACAATAAAGAGGCTTTTACACCTGCCAGGTTCAGCAGAAAGGAGGGAATGCCCTTTATTATTGACATATCTCACATTCTTATACACGTCCCAGCTCCACAAGGGATTGGAGAGCATGGCACTTCCTTCTCAATCCCACTGGAGAAGAAAGATGCTCATCAAAGTTCTCTTATCACAAAAGGAATGAAAAACAGAAAATACTGTTAAGTAAACATTGGCTATTATTTACATGAAACTGTGTGAAAAAATTTGACTCCAAGGTTAAAAACAAAAAGCTTAGCAAAAACCAGGGCAACAGGAGGGGAAGGGAATGTGTCCAGATCCCCAAGCTCAGCACTGCCCGACTCCACATCTCACCCTGACAGCTTTCCCCGTGGATCTCAGCCAGCGTGGCTCAGGTTTGGAGCCGTCTGCTCCTGTCCCGGGTCACAGCGGGTGATCCAGAGCAGATGGGATGAAGGGCTGACCCCAAGCCACACCAGCAGGGCTGATCCTGGCTCTCCTGCCTGGGAATTCAGGACAAAGCCGAGGCAGTGGTGTCCTGACCAGGTGGGTGAGGGCTGTGTCTGCAGCCAGCTCGCAGCCGCTTCTTCCCCTGGTTTTTGGAGGAACTCGGTGCTTCTGAACCCAAAATCAGGATCATGTGTTGGCAATTTCTTCTGGCTGACAGACAAAAAACCAGGGATGGTACAGGAGCAAGAGACTTGTCTGAGACAGCAGTTTTGCAATAAAACCACGCGTGGCCGAGTGCTGGTGTTGTCTGTGGCCACTCTTTGGGTCCTGGTGGCTTCCCTGGTGTCACGAGGATGGATTTTGTGGCTCACACATGATCCCTGCAGAGCTTGGACAACTCATTCCTGGCTGTTTCCTTGCTGCTGTGGCCACAGGGCAAGAGGAAACTCCCCAAGCCTGTGATCCCTGATCCCTGTGAGCACCCTGATTTCCCGGGATGGGAATAGCAGGATCCTGGCTGCAGCCACATCCTCCTGGCAAGAGCCACTGAGGGATGGCCTCATCTTACATTGCTGGACAGTCTTCCTTCCCAAAATGATCCTAAAGCATTCAAGGGAGTAAATATAAACCAGAGGTGTTTGGGGAGGAGGGTGGGGTGGGATTCAGGGCTGGGAGCGGCACAGCTCAGCAGTTTGGGATGGCAAGGGATGCCAGGACGTGTGAGGACACGGGAGGGAGCACGGGCCAGCAGAGTGCACGGAGCAGCAACTGGCAAACTGGCAAAGCTGGGGCTGGGCCAACAAAATAAACATAGGAAGTAGTTGAGACTGATGAGAACCATGGGCAGCCTGCTCTTGTTTAAGGAGGGTTTTTTTGGGACACTGGAGCAGGCGCCTGTTGCAGACAGAGCGAGACCTCAGCCCTGTTCAAACTTTCATTGACTTCAGCTGGGCCAGGATTTCATTTCAGATGGTTCTGGTTTTCCCCAGGATGTGATTTCCCCGTTTTGGGATGTATCCCTCCACCACCCACTGCCCAGCAGGAATGTTGGAGGCTTGTACAGGGATTTAGGGATGGATCCTGTCGGGGCTGGGTGCTGCCAGCACCTCAGGAGGAGCAGAGGCTGCTCTGCAGCACTCCAGAGCTGTGTGTGAGCACTCAGGATCAATAAATCCAGAGCTGAAGGCCAAATCTGAGTGCTCAGCAGCTCTGCTAATCAGCTGGGTGCCTGCAAGCAGATTGAAAGCCAGTTCCTTCCAAATTTTCTCTTCCAACAAATAACCTGGAGGCTTTTCACTCCAGAGTTTGACTTGGGCACCTTACTTTAATATTTCAGCCCCTGTGTGCTCTTCAGTCTCCTGGTGAAGGTGGAGCATTCAAGGTAAGTGACAAATTGAAGCACCAGCTTTCACCCTGAGATCTCCAGAACTACCCATCCAAAATCCACAGGGTTTTGAAAATCCTGTCAGTCATGGAGGAAGCTTGAAGGGAAGGCTCAAGCAACACTGGGAGATATGAGCAGAGGGTAAAAGAGGAGCTTGGGGTGGTTGTGAGAAGAGCTTTTCCAGGAGCTGGAAGCCCAGGGAAGATTCCTGGCTGGAAATGAAGCTGGGTAAGAAGTGAACGAGGACAGGGAATGCAGCCTCCAGCTCCGCTCCTTTTGGGGAGCTCCATTCATCCCATCATGTCGGGGATGAATTTCAGTCCAAATGCCAAATTTCCCTCACTTCAGAACGGTTCCCACTGGGGTTTGTCAGCACCTGGGCTCCTTTGTTTCAGCAGGACCAAGGTGTGCATCTCATCCCAGGGAAAACCCAAACATCCTCCTCTTCCCCATCCCTGCTGCTCCCGCTTCGTGCCACGGCTCCTGACAGTGACAGCCGAGTTAATCTGGTTCAGAACCCTCGTGGCTTGATTTCTGAAGGTCTCACTGTTGTAGGGTGACATTCCTTTATCCCTCACCCTTTCTTTTCCTGCTGGATTATCCCATGTTAATGGTACCCTTTAATACAGCCTGTTATTAATTGCTCCCGAATCCTGCTCGCTGATTCCTTAACCAGATGGTGAAACCCTGTGATGGAGTTTTCTGGGGTTTGTTTTGTGCTTTACTCTCTTTTTTTCCCCCCTTGAACCCAATGCATGGAATGTGTAGGATAATGTTCTACTCTGGCTTTTGGGAAGCTCAGGAATTTCTCACGTTTGGACAGCCCAGCTATTCCAGACTGAAGTGTGCATCTGTTTAAATCCCTACCAAACAGGCTGCAAGGAGGAAACCTTGCTTGAAAACCTGCATCAAATATGGAATAAATCCTTCCATGGGTATTTATCTGCCCAGAAAAAAGATCCTGGAACACCCCTTGTGTGACAGCATTTCCTAAGAAGAGAATATGAGTAATATCAACTTTTATACGTCGCTGTGTCTTCTTGGCTTGCTGAGAGACATTTCTTCTTTGTTATGAATTATAAATCCCTATCGCTACAGTCCAAACAATTCTGGGAACTTCTGCCACTGGCTTTCAGAGCCCGGGGAAACAACAGTGTCCTTCCCATTTACAGTGCTCAAAGCTCTTCCAAACATTTATTATTCACCCAGGAATTCGTTCATCTGCAGCCCCATTAAACTGAGAGCAGGAGCCCTGCTTTCTCCTCAGGTGCCAAAACACTTGCTCGAGGTTTATTTCTTCCTCTGAGAGCAGATTCAAATCCCAAGGGTCAGAGCAGCACCTTTTCCAAAGGGTTGGACCAGAGGAGTGAGTGTGGCCTTGCCTCAGTTTCCCTTCTGGGGATGGCAGGTGTGAGGATTCAGCCCATTGGGAGCTTGAGGAAATAATTTTTTAAAAAATCAATTTCAACAATACTTGTAAATCCCAGCTTCCACAGGCCTGGAGTTCTTAGGGATCACAGAATTCTGGAGTGGTTTGGGTTGGAAGGGACCTTAAAAATCACCTCATTCCAGCCCCTGCCATGGGCAGGGACACCTTCCACTGTCCCAGGGTGCTCCAAGCCATCCAACCTGGCCTTGGACACTTCCAAGGATGGGGCAGCCACAACCTCGACTTCCCTGGATTATAAAAATCCTCAGAATTTAAAAAAACCCCAACTTCCTGTTACTGTTAAGCCAGAAAAAACCCCAACCTCTTGGCAGGAAATACCCCGAATGCCCTCAAAGCAAAAAACCACCCTCCAAGCTGTTTCTTTTTTAACCTCATGCAGCTTGAACCCTATCTCAAGGCTGAGGTGGGACCGAGGGAGCACAAATGGCTTTTGCTGCAGCTTTGGCACAGCTTTGGGATGTGACCCTTCCTGGCAGAGCAAGATGAGCCCCACACCAGCTCCTCCAGCCCTTCCCAACATCGGGCAGCATGGCAGCCCAGAATATTCCTTGGACTGTCCAGAGGGGTCTGGAGCCCTGCCAGGCAGTTTCGGAACTCGAGACTAAAGCACAGAACTCTATGTTTGAGCCGTGTCCTTGGAGAGAGCTGCCCACATTGCGAGATGAAATGCAAAATAGAAAGAAAGTGTGTAATTAGCTGATCTTATCACTGGGTGAGTGTAGGTTTTAGATTTATGGAGGTAGGAGAGAAAAAAGCAAACATGGAGGGCAAAGGGCGGTGCCCCTTCCCCTTCCTCTTTCTTCTCCCCCCTCCATCTCCTGCTGTGACGATGGGGATGGGCATTGGTGGAGGCAGCACTGTCATGGTAAGAAAAGGTAGAAATTAATTGGGAAAAATTGATAAATAATAATACATTGCAGAACTTGGTTGGTTTTCCTGAAAGAGATAAAAAGGTAAAGACAGGCTTCTCAGGCGTCACTTCTGCTGTGAATTTTGGCAGAGCAGCTCATGCTGTGCTTGCTCCAGACACTGAGAGATAAGAAACAATAAACAACTTGAACATGAACCCGCAGGAGTGTCCGATCTCTCTCGGCTCAGGCTTGGGACCTTTCAAGATCAAGAAACATCATAAAAAACTCAGAGATAACCTACAGGGCAGGAGCAGCCTTTGCCCGTGGCAGGGCTGGAGCTGGAAGCCAGCATGCCAAGCCCTGCTCCAAAGCAGGTTTCTTCTCCTCACATTATGTCAGCGTTTCCTGACAAACCCAGCGGGAGCACACGGGTGACAGATGTCCCTTAATTATCAGGAGCATTCCTGCTCCTCGGGCTCAGGCAGAAAATTCCAAGCCTCGAAATGAAGGCCCTTGTTTGGTTTGGTTAAGCCTGGTTACCCTGGATTTACTCAAAGGCATCTTTCAGCTGTGGAAAATTGGTCACCTTGGGGTTTCTGCCCCACCAAGGGGTATCCCAGAGCTCCAGGCAGGCGAGCAGGGAAAATCTGGGGAGATGGGGGAGGCTGGGGAAGCCACATCCCTGCAAATAAGGGGATTTGCCAGCTGGGATGAGAAGGGCAAAGAAGGGCCACTCCCTGTGGCAGGCTGTGTGTTCCTGGAGATGGAGCTGGGATTGATCATGGACAAACAGCTCAACATTCATTTTTTGTAGGGTGATCTGGTCAAGTAAAAGGGCAAGTGAAGCATGTTGAGGGGAAATCCCGTTGCTTTCTCTTGGTTTTATTTTTCACTTCCAAGATCACAAGAAAATCTACAGTTTATCCCTCAGCAAACATCCGAGAGGGATGGAGGGAAGGAGGATGGGATCCCACCACCTGCAGAGCCACGTGCTGCTCCTCTTCTCCTTGGATGGCACCTCCTTCACAGGCCCTTACACGGGATAGCAGCTCCGTTTAATTGAACACAGCTGCGGGGTGTGATCCACAGCACACAGAACTCAAATCTGGTCACCCACCCATCCATCCA
>VYXC01007100.1:222678-242290 GCA_013397175.1 Platysteira castanea
TTTTTCACCTTTCGGGAGATTTGCAAACCGAATTACATGCATGTCCAGTGGGGGAAGGTTTAATTTTGACGATGGAGGGTCGTACTGTGGAGGCTGGGAGGACGGAAAGGCTCATGGCCATGGAATCTGTACCGGCCCGAAGGGTCAAGGTGAATATTCGGGCTCCTGGAGTCACGGCTTTGAGGTGCTGGGGGTCTACACTTGGCCCAGTGGCAACACTTACCAGGGCACCTGGGCGCAGGGCAAGCGCCATGGCATTGGCATGGAGAGCAAAGGGAAGTGGGTGTACAAAGGAGAGTGGACCCATGGATTTAAGGGACGGTACGGGGTCCGGGAATGCACTGGAAACGGGGCCAAGTACGAAGGCACCTGGAGCAATGGATTACAGGATGGCTACGGGACAGAGACCTACTCGGATGGAGGTAGGTGATGCATTGATCCCTTCCTGGCTGGGGCAGGTGGGGTGGAGGGTGCTGGGGAGAACCTCCCAGCAGGGTTTGGGTTGGAGTCTGGGAGTTCGCAACCTGCTGGCTTGGCTCAAGGGATGCTCCCACCCTGCAGGAGAGAAGGAACCAGCCCAGCGTGGCACCAGCCCAGCTCTTTGCCACAGGTAGCCCCATATGTTCCATGGGGTCACTGGGCGCTGGGTCCTCCCTCCTTCCCCTCCCCACGCAGGTTTTTGGGATGTGGAATGGGCTGTGCTGGTGGGGGGATGCCCAGCTCTGGCCCAGAGGGGTCGGAGGACGGGGTGGGCCAGGCCTTGGGGAGACAACCCAAGTTGCACATGGGATTGGCAGTTCTGACTGCACCACTGGAACCTGTAGGATTTGCATGGGAGCAACGCGGGGCAGGAGGGAGGCGAGTGTGTGTGTGGGGGAGGATCCGGGGTGGATGGGGCAGCTCCAGTGCTGCCACAGCTCCCAGCCAGGGCTGGGGGGCTCTGCACCTCCTCCAGCCCCTCCAAAGGCAGCCCCACGCTCAATAATGCCGGGGAAAAGACTTTAATTCAGACAAGAGTCTTACATTCCTAGTTTACGGCTTAATGCTTAGCGTAGGGGCTCAGAGGGATCACCAGAGCTCTTCTCTGCCGTCAACACGGCTTAACGAGATGCCGAGGGGAAACCGGGATTAGAGGAAAAACAAGAAAACCCAATTGGAGCGATCAAACCCAAAAAAATTGCTGGGCTAACAAGCTTTAGGGCTGAACCGGGAGAAGCAGCTGGTGCCGTGCTCTAAGTGGCTGTATCATCCTCTCTCCTGGGTCGTGGCTACTTCCACAGTCGGAATTGCCACCATAATCCCAGGCAGGCCTACCTGCCGGCAGCCGGGGCACTGGGCTCCGCTGCTGCCTTGTTTTCCTGGGAATCGTGGCCTCCTAAAGCAGGCTGGTGGGTTATTTTTAGGACATTATGGTTTTCCATACGGCTATGGCGAGGAAATTGCAGCGTCGGGGAGCTCCAGCCTTCCCGAAAGGTGCTGCAAGACCTTGCTCTGGAAGAGGCAGTGTGCTGCTCCGTGGTTGCACAGGGAGGGGAGGTTCAACCTCACCTGCAGCTGCTTTTTCTGTGCTCTCACAGGGAGAGGCAGAAGCACCTCGGGATTTTTAGTGATAATTTCGTGCCCAGTGGTTTTCCCCCAAAGAAAAAGAGAGCTGCAACCTTTTGTTTCAGCTGCCTGCAAGGATGCTGGGGACTGAGCTGGGATGTGCTGGGTGTGTGTTTTGGAAGCCATGGATAAATCCCAGCAGTCCTTCAGTCGAGAATAAAGCTTGGGCAGGGAATCAGCACGGTCTCCCACGGCCGAGGCGGTCAGGAGGGGCTGGGGGGGGGGTTCTGCCTGCTCCCAGTGTGGGTGCTGTCTCCTCCTGGCACCCAGCCCCTGCCTGGGAGGTTGGAGGGAGGACAGACACAAGTCTGGACTAACTACAGGTCTCTGAGGGCTGGGTGTTGCAGGGCTGGCCCTGTCCCCGGCCACGCACGTGCCCCCGCCCCGGCGCGCTCCCCATCCTCTGCAGCGCAGCGTTTTTGGGGGAAACCTGGGCAGCCTCCCCACTCTGGGGTGGCTTAGCAGCAGTTTCAGCGTTTTCTGAGAACCTACCAGAAGCAAAGAGCTTTTCCTTCCATCTTGGCAGGCCAGCCTGGCTTGCCGGCGCTCGGGGACCCAAAAGCGATGTCGCGTGTTTGCGGTTTCGGGAGGAGGGAGGAGGATCAGTGCTGGGAAAGGGCAGGGTCTGTGGCAAAATGGTCCCCATGGGACCCTGCAAGCCTTCCAAGGAGGAAGGAATGCCGTGCTGGGGAAATGCAGCGTGCTGGGAACCATGGGTGCTCCTCCACACCAGCTTCCCCCGCCTCAGCTGGGCCAGAACCACCTCAAAGGCCACTTCCACCAACTCAGCTCCCAGCACCCAGAGGCCACGTCCCTTTCCCAGTTGCCTGGCTCCATTCTGGGTGGGAACCACCAAAGTTGGTAATCTTCAGCCTTCTGGACACCGAGCCTTGCTGAACTTTGTGTGTTTGGGTCCCAGAGGCCGCTGTGTGCCGGAGCGGTGGCACCGGGGAGGCGACTATTGGGAAGGATGTTTCTCATTAATCTATTCCAGTTATTACCTCCAGCAAACTGAAGTATCCAAGAATCCTCGCCCCAGCATCTGTCACTTGCCACCCACAGATAAATATTCATCCCTTGCACATCATTCTTTTTTAGCTCCCCAACCCTGGCTAGGGGATGGGGCCCTAAATGCGCAGCGAGGCTGGGGGAGCCCCAAAATCCACGGATTGGCTCCAGTTTTCCCATTCCCTGCACGACGGCGGGGAAGGGCACACGTCCCCCTGCCCCAGCACTGTGTGGGGAGGGGTGTTTGTGTGGCTGCTGGGCTCTTGGGTGCGTGGGGTGCCGGGGGTGGCACACGGTGGCCCGGGGGTGGCACACGGTGGCCCGGGGGCTCCCGCCAGCCCCACAGCCGGAGCGGGCAGCGCTGCCCCCACGCGCAGCTTGCCGAGCTCACACCTCCCACGCCGCACACGCCGCGCGCCCCACGCCCGGCCCCTCACGCCCATGAGCCCCCCACGCCCTTCCCACGCGCTCCCTGACCCTCAAGGAGAGCAAATGCTGCTCCCCCAGCCCGGGGGATTCGTGCCCATCAACACGGAGCCCAGATCAGCCAAGGGAGCCGTGCTGTTCTCCCAGGGGCCCACGCGTTGCTGAGCATCCCTGGCACGGCTGCCACGCGGCCTCTGCGCTGTCCTGTTGTCCCCGTGGCCTCACTCCTTCAGACTTTCCCAGCAGTGCTGATGTATCCTCATCTTCCTGCCAAAAATCCCCCTCCAGAGCACCCTGATATTACATAAACCGGGCTCCCAAGGATTGCTTCAGTCGGATGCTGGAGTTGGAGCACTCGTCTGATTCATCCCAGCTCGGGAGTGGGAGCAGGAATTGCTCCCTTGCTTCGGGTGAAAGGGGCTGCACCCACCCGGCTCAGCAGCGATGAGAGGCTGGGGCTGCTGGCAGTGGAGCTGGGGGGACCTGGAGCAGAGGGGTGGAAACCCTCTCCAGAGCAGGTCTGGAGGTCAGGAGATATCACAGCTGGTCCTGCCTCAGATACTTTGGAGATGCTCGGTGATTTCACCCCGAGGACAGCTGGAGTTGTAGCTGCAGACTTCCCGTGGGAATCCTCTGTGCTGGGTTTGGGTTTGGGCTGAGCTGCTGAATCCATGGCTGTGGGGGTGGAGGAGATGGCTGAAGGAAGCCCCAAATCTGTTTTTGCCCTGTCCATCCTTCACAACGCTGTTTTCCTCCTCCCTCCACCTTTTCCCAGCTGAACAACCGGGATCCAACACCAGACAGGAGCTGTGGGATGGGCCCAGCCCCATTCCAGGCACCCACTGCCCAGCATCCCTGAGGGAGTGGGACAGGCTGGAGGTGTCTGCTGTGAACCAGGCTCGTCCTGCTGCCAGTCCTGGATATCCACACGCTCCCTAAATCCTTGTTTCTCAGGAGGGCTACCCCGAAAGGGCCGGGCGGTCTCACGGTGGTGTTCATCTTGTGTAATCTCCGTGCCCACTCACCTAAAATGAATCATCCTTTGATAGGTGAGGGAAATATAATTAGTGTTTGCATTGTTAGCACTGGCTGAGTAGGCAAGTGGGTTTTCTTGGCCCGGGCTGGGAAATATTCCTGTGGTGGGGAGAGGGGAGCGGAGCGCTGGGAGCTGCCGGGGTGGGGCCCTGCCAGCCTGTCCTGCTCCATGTCCCACTTTCCCAGCCCTGCAGTGGCACTGGTGACACCTCCCTTAGCAGGTGCACCAGGAGCCACCGACCAAACGGCTTGGGAGTGGTTGAGGAGGGGAAAAACATGGAATATTTCCCAAAGCAGATCCTTGTCAGCACAAAGGGGACGGAGCAGGAATGCTGGGTGGGACCTGCCTGGCAGGGGAAGGGGCTGCATCCCCTCACCTGAGCTGAGCTGTGGTTTGGGAGGAACCACCACCAGCCAGGAGGGTTGGAATGAGACATCTTTAAGGTCCCTTCCCACCCAAATCATTCCCAAATTCCACAGAGCCACGAGGGCCGCGGCCTGGTGCCTCTCCCCACCCCGGCCTTCCCCTGGGCTCCTGCACAGGGAACTGAGGAGCGAGGGCAAATTTCCATGAGGATCTATTCATAGCACGGATGTCAGGATTACCTTAAAAGTACCAGCTCTTCCCTTGTTTTGCTGCCGGGAAGGAATTGTTGATGCACTTTAAACAGTGGGCGGAAACAAGCAAATACAAGAGCGCCCTGATCCTCGATCCTCCCGTTCCTGCAGCACCCAGACACAGCCAGAGCTGGCCCTAACAACCCCTCAGAGGGTGATAATTAAGAGAAAAGTCAGGATTTTGGTGATGGAGCATCTCACTGGCTGGATTGGGTCTAGAAGCTGCCTGCAGTGGTGCTAGGAGAGCAAAACCGGAGACGTCGGGAGCTGCCGAGCACAGAAAAATGAATCAAAACACTAAATGAAGGTTCTGACCAGCCTCATTAAAAATAAATGCTATGAACTCATGGTAATTACTTCTCTCACTGGAACATGCTGCTTAGTTTCAGGTACAGCTCAGGACAGAGGGAGAAGGATTTTGACCTCGGAGAAAAGAACACGAGACAGAAATTGCCAGACAGGCCTCAGACCCTCACTCCATCTTCCCAAACCTTTTATCCAGGGTGTGATTTTCCAGGGAATTTTGCAGGACCCCAACCTTGGGCACCCCATCAAACCCCTCTCCCCGACCCACGGCCGAGGGTGACTTCAGCCCCGAAGCACAAGGTTGATGTCATTTCACTGGGGTGGGTTTCTCATGGCTTTGAATGCAAATCTCAGGGTATTTGCATGTGATTTGATATCCCATGGGGCTCCTCGTGGTTGGGTGACATCTGCTCCTGGAGCTGAACGGGTTTTTTTTCCCCTTTAGAAGCTCCAGCTTGTGGAATCATGTGATTTTGCAAGATTTTTCAGCTTCGGTTTGGAAGCAAGGTTTCCACCCAGGCTATTGCAGAAAAGTCATTCTTCCAGGCTCGGGAAGCAGCAGACGAGAGCTAAAAATGCCTTCTGTTTAAAAATGCCTCGATTTTAAAATGAACCTGATGAATTTTGAATGCTTTGAGTCAGGTAACGCTGACGTAGATGAATGAGCTGTATTAATGTAGGCATGACTTGGAGATGGAGGAGCTGGGCAGGCTGAGCTTGGGGATGGTCTTTTAGGGGCAAACGCTGGGATTTAGCACCTGTCCTGTGAGGTTTTTTGTCTCTTTGGGTCTGATTTTGGCACTGGTTGAACTCCTGAGCAAGAAAGGATTTTTTGCAGGAGTTTGCAGTAGTTACAGGAGAGTCTTGGTGGTCGTTTGCCCTGCAAGCAGCTGTTTAATTCGCAATTAAAGTATTTTTTAACCAAAAAAAAAATCAGGAGCTTGGAGAAAACAAAACTTGAAAGGCAACTGTTTCTATTTTGGGGCTTGATACTGGCTTTTCAAAGACAGATTCTTGGCTTCTTGGCCTTTGAACGCAAAATTCTTAAAAGCTGCAGTGGATGCATGAGCATTCCCTAAGAACAGCCACTCCTTTCCCACCTTTATTCCCTGAAGAGGTTCTGCTCATCCTCAGCACCCAGCAGAGCATCAGGAGTTTTCATGAATGAGTGAACAGCCAGAGCAGGGCCCCTCATTTTGCTGATTTCCACAGGAAGATGAGCACTGCAAAGGCATTATTTCCTGCTCAGGGCCTGCGAGGTGTTTCCCTGGAATGAATAAGGGTCTGGAAGTGCCCAAGGCCAGGCTGGAGGGGGCTTGGAGCACCCTGGGCTGGTGGAAAGTGTCCCTGCCCATGGCAGGGGTGGAATGGGGTGAGCTTTAAGGTCCCTTCCAACTCAAACCGCTCTGGGTTTCCATGAATTATTTCACAGGGAATAAATAAACCCTGCTCTTGCCTCCTCCCATCCTGCAGCAGCCCCTACCCCGGATCCATGGGGATCTCAGCCTCATCCCACCCATCTGAGCACCTCCCACCCCTCAGGAGGGACACAGCCCCCCAAACCCTCAGCCCCATTTGGGAGAGGCTGGGAATGAGCCCTTCCTCACAGATCTCTGCTGGGAACGGGAGAGATCCCGGAGTTTGTGGCAGGATTAGAGCAGGGGGGGATTGAGGGAGTCAGCATCAGCCCGATTTCAGGCTGCTTTGTGAGAGGAGCACATTGTCCTCCATAAAGGTGCTGAGCAATATCCTCATGGGGTTTGCATCCCTGGGGATAAAACCTCATCCTGATTTTGATCCCAGCTGGGGGCTGAATCCGCAGGGATTCAGCTGCTCTGGGAAAACTGCGGCCCCATTTCACCAGGGGATGATGTTCCCTCCACTTTCCCTGTGTCTGGCAAACCCAGCCCTTCCCACTCCCAGGACAGACAACAAGAAATGTCTTTCTTTGGTTGTTTCCTTTTCAAAAGTTGTATTTCCCCTGACTGCAGGGGCTGGAGATTTAAGAAGCATCACAACTGGCCTGAGAGGCACCATGAGCTCCATCAGAATCAGTGATGTTGAGATTTGATTGTCTTTATTCTGGTTTTTTGAAGCCTTTCCTTGAATTCTGGCCGGAAAAGGCACTTCCCAACAGGTTTGGGGAAGAGGAGATGCAGAAGCAATGAAAAGAGGGAAGAGATGCTCAGGACAGGCTTGGTTTTTCCTGGAGAAAACACTGAATTTTGAATTGATTCAGATATTGAAGCCAATACCTGAAATGCCTTGGAAAACATTAATTTCCATATGAGACTTGTTTTTAATGTTTCCCAGCGAGGGAGGAGGCTTCACCCTGCTGCTTGCAGAGCATCCCTGGGACAGGCACCGAGGATTTAAATGTTCCCCCGTGTTTGGGATGGGGCTCTATTCCCCAGAGGAACATTTTCTCCACCTGTGATTTCCCAGAGATTTTCCCCATGGAGAAGGGCTGAGCAGTCCCTGTTCCGTGGTATTGCAGCCAGAAACACTTTTGTTGTTATTTGCATCCAGAGGAGGAGCAGGAGGAAGAGAAGGAGGAGGAAGAGAAGGAGGAGGAGGAGCAGCAGGAGGAGGAGGAGGAGGAGGAAGAGGCAGATTCCCTGGCTGAGGCGTGAGGCTGGAGAAATCCATCTCCTCCCTGCAGCCCCCGGCTCCTGCTCCTTCTGGCTGCTCCAGAGCCAGCCCTGCTCCCATCCCTACCCCTCCCAAACCTCACCCAAACCCAGGGCTCCACTGCTCAGCTCCTTTAGAAGGAGCCCCCCTGCTTTTAGAAGCACAAGCCGACCGTGCTGCTACCAGCTGTAATTCTTTATTCTTTATTCTTCATTATTTATTATTTATTGCCCCCCAAAACAGACTTCATCCTGCACGCGGCAGCCCCTGACAGCTCTCATCCTCCTCATCCTCTTCTCCTTCCCTCCACGCCTGCCTGGCTGCCCAGCCCTGGCAGTGCCCACCGTGTCTGGGTGCACCCAGCATTAGCACAGTGACTAACACCCGTCACGTGCTCCTGCCTGCAGATTCCATTTGCATACTCAAAAATCCATACTTTATCCCTTCCCCTGTGTAAGCAGTTACCAGAGCGTATTTTTGGCAAATTAGCAGCCACAGCAGAAGCATCTGACTGGGTTCCTAGCGTGTCTTGGTGATGGAGAGCCTTGGCAGGGCTGGAGGGGGGGATAATTTGCCGTGGGTTGCGGATCCAGGTGGAGTTGGATGCTGGCAGCGTCGCCAATTCCCAGATTCCAAGGTGGGCAGGGCAGGTGGCATCTCCCGGCCACCCACGCCGTGCCCGTGTGGGATTTAGGGGAGGGTTTTGGGGGATGAGAGCAGCAGCTGGGGACAGGGCAGGGTGTGGAAGTCACCCAGCCCCACGCTGTGTGCCAGCAGGGACAGTGCAGGAAGGGTGTCCTGGCTGAAAAAGTGTCCCCACGTCCATGCAGTGGCCAGGGGGGTGAGGGAGGGGATTGTCCCCCTCTGAGACCCCACCTGCAGTGCTGTGCCCGGCTCTGGGGCTTCCCAGGGTGAGAAGGATGTGGAGATCCTGGAACAATTCCAGAGGAGCTGCCCCAGGGCTGGAGCCCCTCTGCTCTGGGGCCGGGCTGGGAGAGCTGGGGGTGCTCACCTGGAGAAGGGAAGGATCCAGGGAGAGCTCCCAGCCCCTTGCAGGGCCTGAAGGGGCTCCAGGAGAGCTGGAGAGGGACTGGGGACANTGCTCAGGAGGCCCCATACTCTCAGGTGGGACATTTGAGAGGCACATTTTTCCCAGTAATTCCCCGGGATGGCCAGCGAGGACATCCCCATGGTCACCCCATCAGGACTGAGGCTGGTCCCATCAGGACCTTCCAGCCCTCTCTTTTCTCCCGGACTTCTTCCCTTTGGGATGGGTGTTCCTGAGGTGATTTGTGTGTGAATCCTCCTGGGATCTGTGATATCGAGCAGCTGGAAAGGGATATCTATAAAACTCCCTCCTTTGGAATTCGAGAGCCCGGCCTAATTATTGCCATCGGACATCTTTAATTAATAAGCTGCAGAGGCCAGAGATAAGAGGGGGGCTGAGCACACCAGGAAGGATCCTTTGCGAGATAAACCAGCAATTTGTAAAACCTAATTACTTTGGCTTGGAAAAGTGGAGGGGCACTTCGGACCACTCCTCCTTCCTTGCTGAGTGGGGAGGGCGAGCTGGGAGGTTGGGAATGCTGCTGGTGCCCAGCATGGTCGCTGGACCAGGAGGATCTGGCTGTGCTTCAAGGATGGGATGGAGCTCCTGCCCTTTGGGGCCTGCTGCTCCCATTTTCCAGGCAAACTTTGGGATCTGTGTCCTTGTGGCCGATTATTTTAGCTAAGCTGGGAATATTGACCCACCGTGGTGGGTGTGCTTGGGTTTTAACTCAGTGTTAGGGGTGGAGAAGGAATTTCTTCCAAATATTTGACTTTTTCTGAGGTCAGGCTGTGATAATGACACGTGTGAGTCCAGTGGCCTCAAAGTGCTGCACAACATCCCAAATTCCTGCTTGGATGTCTCCATACGAGGAACTGGAAGAGGGCAGGTCCCTGCAAACCTCCCGTGGGCTTTACCCGTGTGTTTGCCGAAGGATTCATCCTGCAGGACATGGAACTGGCCGTGTGGGTTTGGGAAAAGCCTGGGAGCAGCCAGAAAGCTTCTCCTTAATGGTGTTCCTGGAGTGGGGCCAGAGAGCTCAGCAACTACAAAACACCAGATCTTGGGTGTGGGCAGAGGGGGGAGAGAAAACGCCATCATTCCAACCCCAAAAACCCTCATTTTTTCCTCCTTCCAACATCACGGACCAGGTTTATATCCAAGTGCACGATCCCACCTTAAGCCAGAGGAAGCCCCACTTACATGAGCAACACAAAATCCTCCCTTTGGGCTTCTTCCCATGTTGTTCAAACTCCAGCTATTCCTGGGGGAGCTCCTTGGGATGTTTATTTGTGTGAAAGCTGGATTTCCCCAGGCATCACTGTGGGGTTTCACCATCTCTCCACAAGCAGGAAAGGACTCCAGGTCTAGGAAATTCCTTAGTTTGGGACAGCAAGCCATGGCTTGGTTGCCCCTCCCCACGGAGAAGCAAGACCTTGTCTACGAGAGGGAGCAGTCCTGGATCCCCACAGTGCCTGTATCCCACAGGAATGAGCCAGAGCTGGAGATCGCTCCTCTCCTCCCCAGCAAAATCCCCCAAATCTCTTTGGAAATGAACAGGAAAACATCACTCACGGATCCTCACGGAGAGCTTTGCAAACAGGAGCTTCACTAGGGCTCCCCAAACCAGCTGAGCTGCTGGAACTCCACTGCCTTATCCCTGTTTCCAGCAGGGAATGTGGAGGTGCAGGGGTTGTACCCAGCCCGGAGCACGGTCCTGCTGGACCCCCTCCATCCCTGCAAGGTGAGAACCTGGGCCAGCCCCGATTTCAGGGATTTTGGGACCATGGGGCCGCCAGGAGCTGCCCCTCAGGCTCTCAGCTCCCTTCCCAGGATGGATTTCAGCCAAATGCTGAGGAAGCGCTGCTCCCTGTCACTGCTGGAGAAGCAGGAGTGATGCTTCCCAGGCCGGGGACTTCCCTCTCTCTGCTCTCATCCCGGCCAAGGATGGGGCTCTGCACGCTCCTCAAAGCAGTGGCAGCTCCTGCAGGAGTTCTGGAAACAGGCCAGCCTTGCTCCAAGGGGAGTGAGCCAAAAAACCCCCAAATTCAGGATTAGGAGCACCAGTAAATGTGTCCAACAGCATTGCCCATTTTCTTCTCTCTGTGTTTCCATCCCATCCTTGTCTTTCCCAGGAGCCCACTCCCTTTCTTACTCTTCATCAGTTATTCCTGAAATTATTGGGATATTCTTTCCAATCCATCTTTTGGGATGACTCCAGTTATATTTTCCTAGCCTCAGGGTTGTGCCCTCTCCTTACCTCTGCTTGGTGTGGACGTGGCCACTTCCTCACCCTTCGTGGCATCACCTTCACCTCGATTTTCCACATCCAAGACTTCTTTCCTTCTCTTTTTCTTTTTTGCATAGTGCAAAAGGACCACACAGAAGCGGGATGGGTATTTGTGGCATCTCGGAGGCATCCATAGGAGTGCCCTGCATGGCTGAGGGAAGAGGTTGGGACATTTTCCTCCCCAGGGTTTCTCCTCCATCACGGTGGCTTTGGCTCTCCTCTGGCTTGGGCAACACAATCAGTTTGTGGCCAGGATTGCCTTGGATTGCTCCCTGCTTCCCACCCCAAGGGAAGCACATCCCCCTCCTGTGTCCCGACCCTGTGAGGTGCTCAGAACCAAAATCCTTGCAGTTCTCCATTCAGCACCTCAGCAGAGCACTCTGTCCCCCCAGAAATGCTCACTCCATCTCTCCCAGCCCCATCCTGCCCTCCCCACCGTGCCACATTCCCGCTGCACATTCCCTCTCCACCTCCCGGAGCAGCTGCAGCCGGCCCATCCCGGCTCGGGAAGGGGAATATCCTGCAGTCCTGTTCCCTCTGCAGGGAGCAGGAGTCTCCGGGCTCCGCCTGAGATCAAGCTTTGTGCACGGATCTGCGAATGCTGGGGCAGGGGTTAAGCTGAGCAGGGCTCGGGGAGGAGGTGGCGGCGCTTAGCGATGCAGATCAGATGGCTCGGAACCTGCCGCTATCCATGGCCAAATCCCGGGATATCAGGGGTTTAAAACATAATGAAGTCAGGGGAAGGAAGGAGCGCTGCTGGCTGAGGAAGGACCGAGCTCCCTGACGGGAAGCTCTTTGATCTGCTGGTGGCCGTGAAGGTGCCCAGATGTCTTGGTGGCCGTCGGGGACATGAGCGTGGCCTCTGAGGCAATCCCTAGGGATAATCCATGCTGCCGCCTCCTGCAGGGAAGCAATGACACCCCGGTGAAAGCAGAGCTGGGGGCTGGGAGTTGCTCCACGGTGCTGGGAGGGGACGAGCAGGACAGAGTGGCTGGAAAATCCGCCCTGCTGGGGAGATGCCGAGGAGATGCCGAGGAGATGCCGGGGAGATGCAGAGACTGCTCCTGGCAGCCGTGCCGTTCCAGGGGCAGGTTTGGAGGCCGGGCAGGGATGGCAGCATCCCGGGCACCTCAGCCTGGCTGGGGACACGCACGGGCTGCGGCCGGGACCTGCTGGGACCGATTTGCCCCGGTGCTCCGGGCGGGCCGGGCCGTCCCGCTGCAGCCCCGAGCGCTTTGCTCTGCTCCCTGCCGGTCCCTCAGGCTGTCGGCACGGACCTGGGATCCCTCACGCTGCTCCAGCTTCACCCAGGGAGCTTTTTCAGCTGCAGATTTGCCAGGAGATGAGGAGGTCGGGGGACCTCTGTGGGGTCGGGGGTCGAGTCAGCCAAGGGAAGGGGAGGTCGAGGCTCGGGCAGGGTGGGCTCTGGTGGATCTCCTGCAGGACCTGTTCTCCCTGTGCCCTTGCCCACCCTGGCAGCTTTCCCTGAAACCCACTGAGTCCATCTCTAGGGAAGCAGGAGGCTGAGCACAGTGTGAGGACATCCCAAGCCGCCCTGGGGGCTCCCTTGCAGGGGAACTTGGGGCTCCAAGGGGAATCTCTCCCCCAGTTGCTCCACTGTCCTGCTGAGATGCTCTGGGATGCAGCCAGAAAGGGAAGAGCGGTGTTGCCAGGTCCCCAGGGAATGCAGGGACACCTTGGCAGGCTCTGCCCTGCCACATCCATGATTCCAGGCATGAGGAGAGCCATGGGTGCACGGCACTGGTTGTTCCCTGTTCTTGGGGACACCACAGGGGACAGGGCAGGCTCGCTGCTCAAACCCCCCCACAGGACATGTCTGCTGTGTCCCCCGAGCTGCATCTTGCAGGTTGTCCCCCATCCTTCTCCCTGCCCTGCCAGTGCCTGCCCTAATCCTGGTGCTAATCCTATAAACCCTCAGTAAATCCTGCCTGCCCCTGCCTGTCCACATCTCTCCTCCAGGGCGGTCTCTGTGGGGTCCCCATCTTGGGGCTGGCGTTTTTCGGGGTGCACAGATCTGCCACCCCAATAAGGTGATGCCTT
Source organism: Platysteira castanea (assembly GCA_013397175.1). NCBI lineage: Eukaryota > Metazoa > Chordata > Aves > Passeriformes > Platysteira > Platysteira castanea. The sequence continues at coordinate 235,707 of VYXC01007100.1, forward strand.
GGGGTGTTGCTTCCATCAGAGCACCAGGAAGGATGCCCAAGAGGGTTTGTGCAAAGCACTGGCAGCTAAAAGACAGCTGGAGCACCCCAAAATACGCCCCAAAATATGGCCAGGTGCTGGTTTCACACTCTAAAGAAGCAGTTCCCGTGCTCAGCATGAGCTGTTCCAGCCCAGACACCTCTCCAGAGCTTCCTCTGAGCCCCAGACCCGGGCAGGGAAATTCCTAAGGGAGTCCTGGGGTAGGACTGGCTCGTTTCACACAGGGTTCCCTATTTCAGCAGCTCTATTTTAAGACTCCCTTGGCATGTGGGAGCAGGCCTGGCACAAAGGGAGGTCCCACTGCTGCAAGGTGCTGCCTGTGCCCATCCCAGCTCTTCCCATCCCAAGGCTGGGACTGACCACAGCATTCCAGCAGCTCCAGGGCCCGGCAAGGAGCCATCCTCGGGCTCCTCAGTCTGCCCCAGCAAGGCTTAGGCGAGCAGTGAATCGCTGCATCTTGAGCTGGTCTGGAGAAGATTAAGCCGACCTAAGAATAAAAACAAGCCCCGCAGTTCAACCAGCTGGGATAAAGCCTGGAATCATGCCAGTCTCCGAGCTCCAGGAGGGGATGGGATTAGGAACCCTGAGCAGATTACCACCCACCCCGCATTTCGGTGCACAGGGCGGGTGTTGTGGTCCCGCTGTGCCCCCCGGGCTGGGTGGGTTCCTTGTCCCCCCATTCCTGGTGCTGTGGTGGAGCCCTGTGTGTTTGGTGCCACCACGAGCCAGTTAAGAAACTCCAGGAAGTGCCCACGCAAACGTAGGAGCTCCAACAGGGGCACAATTCCAAGGGGAATATCCAAATGGATCTCTCCCCGTGAGGCCTTTATTTCGGTGGAGCTGCTCCCTTCCCCAGCACAGCGGACGAAGGCACTGTGTGTAGAAATAAATGTATTTATAATGTTAAATGTTACAGGTTACCCATCCACCGTGGGATGCCATCGCTGCCAGCAGCACGGGTGGGATCAGGATGTGCTCCTGGATAACCATTCCCCCATCCCTGCTCCCTTCCCTTTCAGCTTAGGGTTTGATCCAAGGTCAGTTCCTTGAGGCCTTGGCTGGTTTCTCACATTCGCATTCTGCAGCTGGAGTGCAAGCCCGCCATCCACCCAATTTCCCCTCCACAACGTGACTTTGCAATCCCCATCCCAGACACAGGATTCCAGAGCTGCAAAGGACTCCTGGAGGAGTTTAATGCCACAACCCACCCCGTTTGCTTTCCTCTCCTCTCCACAGGGACATACCAGGGCCAGTGGGTCGGAGGGATGCGCCAGGGTTACGGCGTCCGGCAGAGCGTTCCCTACGGCATGGCTGCGGTCATCAGGTCACCCCTGAGGACGTCCATCAACTCCCTGCGCAGCGAGCACACCAACGGCACGGCGCTGCACCCCGACGCCTCGCCCGCCGTGGCCGGCAGCCCGGCCGTGTCCCGCGGCGGCTTCGTCCTCATGGCCCACAGCGACGCCGAGATCCTCAAGAGCAAGAAGAAGGGCATCTTCCGGCGCTCGCTGCTGAGCGGGCTCAAGCTCCGCAAGTCCGAGTCCAAGAGCTCCTTGGCCAGCCAGCGGAGCAAGCAGAGCTCGTTCCGCAGCGAGGCCGGCATGAGCACGGTCAGCTCCACGGCCAGCGACATCAACTCCACCATCAGCCTGGGCGAGGGCGAGGCCGAGCTCTCGGTCATCGAGGACGACATCGACGCCACCACCACCGAGATCTACGTGGGCGAGTGGAAGAACGACAAGCGCTCGGGCTCGGGCGTGAGCCAGCGCTCGGACGGGCTCAAGTACGAGGGCGAGTGGGCCAACAACAAGCGCCACGGCTACGGCTGCATGACCTTCCCCGACGGCACCAAGGAGGAGGGCAAGTACAAGCAGAACATCCTGGTCAGCGGCAAGAGGAAGAACCTCATCCCGCTGCGCGCCAGCAAGATCCGGGAGAAGGTGGATCGGGCCGTGGAGGCGGCCGAGAGGGCGGCCACCATCGCCAAGCAGAAAGCGGAGATCGCGGCGTCCAGGTAAGGGGGTGCCCGCCCGTCCTGAGGTCGTGTCGGAGCTGGGATCCTGCTCTGAGGGCTTGGGATGAGTGGGGTAAGGGTTTTGTTGCAGTGGGGATGCTGGTGGAGGGGAGCAACTCGTGGTGGGCATCTGGAGGTTGGTGCTAGCTGGGCCCCGCAGCGGGAGCAGCAGCCTTGGGCTCGCCCGAGCCTCGGGGTGCTGCTCAAAACGGGGTGGATCCAAGCCTGGTTGTCCCTCTGGTAACTCCTGGTGGGCTGGGGAGGCACAACCTCCCCAGGCGAGGCAGGGAGGCCACGCAGGGTCACCAGAGCAGGGCAGCCTGGGCAGGGGGTGGTGGCACCGTGGTGGGGCTGCACGTGTGAGGCTCACAGGCTGAGAGCTGTCACTTAGGGAATGTTGGGTTATTCATCCCGGTTTTCCCTCCCCTCTTGGATAAGCAGGGTGAGATCCTGAGCAGAAGAGCTCCTGTTTGCCCATACCCCCTGGGATGGTTCCTCTGGGCTGTGAGTCAGGATTCCCAGCTATTTCTGTTCCCAAAAGGGATTTTGAGTGGAAAACCAGTCAAATATGTGGCTGCAGCCTGGGGAGGGTTTGCCCTGGCTGAGGTCCTGCTGGAAAACAGCAGATCTGGGTGCCCAATAATGCCCCTTCTCCCTGTGCAGACTGCAGCCCTCATGGAACTGCCCAGAGATCCAGAGCTGGGACCTGATCCAGCTGAAAACCAGCAGGAGGGAAGGGCAAAACGAGCCATGTCTCATTTAGGCTGAAATAAGGCCCCAGCTCAAAGCAGGGACTGCTCAAGCACCCTGTAGCTGGCTCCCAAAAGGCACCTGGAGCTCTGTGCCCTGCAGGGAGCTCCCAGACCAGCAGCGAGGCAAGGAGGAAAAGCTCCTCTGGAGAATTCAGGGCTCTTTGTCTCACATTTTGGGATGGTTTATTAGAGCATGTCATTCCTTTCTGTTTTCTGAGCAAGAGCTATATTTAGCAGCCAGGCTGGGAAAAAGGGCTGGGGTTCGGGGAAAAACCCAGGTACCTCCTGAGCCTCCTGTGCTGGATTAATTGTTGGGCCTGGAATATTTGTATGCAGAGTCACACTTGAAATCTTTATCAGAGCGTCTGCCAAGGGCTTATCTGCAATATGAATGAGCCTCCCGGGCCTGCTCGGGGAGCACATTTGGGCTTGATGATGTTTTTGAGCTGATGGTTGGAAAAAATGAGAAGTCCCACTAGAATGCCAGGTAGGAAACAGGCTGCAGAGCAGTGGGAAGACCAGATCTTTCCCTGTGATCTGGGGATGGATGGGAATGCCTCGAAATGCTGGAATCCTGGAAGCGTGGAGCTCTAGGATGGTTTGGGATGGATGCTGGAAGCGTGGAGCTCTAGGATGGTTTGGGGTGGATGCTGGAAGCGTGGAGCTCTAGGATGGTTTGGGATGGATGCTGGAAGCGTGGAGCTCTAGGATGGTTTGGGATGGATGCTGGAAGCGTGGAGCTCTAGGATGGTTTGGGATGGATGCTGGAAGCCTGGAGCTCCAGTCTGCCGTGGGATGCTGGATCTGAGGACCTGAGCATCCCCAAGGGGTAATGATCCCAGAACACCACGAGAGTGGCATTGGAAGAGGTGCTTAATGAGCTCCTGGCATCTCATATTCCACCTCTAATTGCAGGAGAGAAGGGAAATATGAAGCCAGGAATGTCAGGTGTGGGCATCTCCCTGCCCTGCCCTGGCTGGGTGGTCCTGGGCTCTGCTGGAGAGCAGCAGGGAGGGTGGAGGGTGGGTGGGATTAGGTTGGTCCAGGGACAGGCTCATCCCTGAAAGTGTCCAAGGTCAGATTGGACAGGGCTTGGAGCAGCCTGGGATAGTGGAAGTTGTCCCTGCCCATGGCCATTCTCTTCCCAGCTTTAAGGTCCCTTCCAACCCAAATCATAAAATCACAGAATCCCAGGCTGGTTTGGGTGGGGATTTCCCACTTCTAACCTGGCCCTGGGCACTGCCAGGGATCCAGGGGCAGCCACAGCTTCTCTGGGCACCCTGTGCCAGGGCCTCCCCACCCGCCCAGGGAACAATTCCCTCCCAATATCCCATGTAAATCTCTGCTCTTTTACCTTAAACCGCTTTGTCTGAAACCTCCAATCCCTCAGCTCAAGCTCTCCCCCCTTGCGAGGGTTTTGGCAGCGTCCCTGAGCCTGCAGAATCAGAGCAGAGCAAGGTTTTACATCCTAGATCCAGCTAGAAAAGCTTTCTTATTAATCTTAGTCCGATTAATTTTAAAGCTTCCTAATGAAGGAACCCTCCCCTGCAGTGCCCACACCAAACTGCATCATCCAAATCCCACCAAACAGAGCCGGGGGAGAATCCTGCTGCTCATTCCCGGGATTTTGGGGCTCAGGGGTAGAACAACCCCCCTCTAACACCAACAAAACCTCAAATTTCCCAGCACCTGGGGGTTTTACACAGCCCTGGTGTGTGTGTGTGTTCCTTTCTGTCTGATCATCCTGAGTTCACTCTGCAGCCTTTCCCTCGGTGGGGGGGAAAAAAAAAAAAATATGTGCCCACCCACGGCTTTCATTAAATTTGTAAGAATTCAGTATTTTTGAAAACTCTGCCGCTCTGTCAGATTTGGTTGGAATTGGCCAACACGTTCAAAAGTTATTAGAGTGGGAGTGATGGCATATAGATATATAAACAGCACAATCACAGGAGTGAGCCCCGCTTCCTGAGGAAAGTAGGCTAAAAGCACAGAGTGCTGGAGACAAGTAAATTGCTTTCCTGAACTTGTTGGAGTCTGGATGGAGCACGGTGATATCTGCTGGTTTCAGGGATTTCTTCTAGGGTCGAGAGGAGTTTCTCTTAAATTTTCATTGCTGTCATTGAAATGGGAGAACGCTTGGTTCCCTCGGATTTGCTGGAGCTGTGCAGGTGANCTGCCGCTCTGTCAGATTTGGTTGGAATTGGCCAACACGTTCAAAAGTTATTAGAGTGGGAGTGATGGCATATAGATATATAAACAGCACAATCACAGGAGTGAGCCCCGCTTCCTGAGGAAAGTAGGCTAAAAGCACAGAGTGCTGGAGACAAGTAAATTGCTTTCCTGAACTTGTTGGAGTCTGGATGGAGCACGGTGATATCTGCTGGTTTCAGGGATTTCTTCTAGGGTCGAGAGGAGTTTCTCTTAAATTTTCATTGCTGTCATTGAAATGGGAGAATGCTTGGTTCCCTCGGATTTGCTGGAGCTGTGCAGGTGAAGTGAGCAGGGGAGGAGGGATGTGAGTGAGGGCTGAGGATCTCCTGTTGAGAGCAGCTGGCCCATCCCTGGAAGTGTTCAAGGCCAGGAGAAAGTTTGGAGCACCCAGGGATGGGGAAGGTGTCCCTGCCCACGGCAGGATGAGCTTTAAGGCCCCTTCCAACCCAAACCATTCCATGATCACTTTTCAGAGGGAGACAAGGGGGGAACTCTTTTCCAGCCAGTTTGAGATGGATGTTCAGGGTGTTCTCTGAGTGCTCTGAGTCCTTCATGCCCTCTCAAGTCAGCCAAGAGCCACTGCTCCTGCTGCTGCTGCCCTGGAAGGACAAAGGATGCACTGGCCACAGACTCCCAGCTCATTAGTGCTAATTGAGACCTCAGACAAATTATCCGTGGGCACTGGTGTGTCATGATCCACTAAAATAGAATATCCAGGCAACAAAGGTGGGCCAGGGAGCTCATCCCAGCCCCTGGATTTTGGCACAGCCACCTGCTGGGGGGGATGGATGCACGGGGAATGTCAGGGGGGAGCTCAGGGCTGACTCCAGCTCTCTCCAGGATGGATGGTGGGAGTTCTAAAACAAAGCAGGCAGACCCTAAACCTCTCCAGGGTTTCCTCCTGCTTCCACAGTTCAAGGGTTTGTAATTAGTGGCTGGGCTGGTTATGAGAGGAGGAGGGACCATCACTGGTGTTGGGGACGAGTCCCAGGGATGGTGGCACGGGGCAAACACTCCGCTCCTCTCCAGCACAAGCTTTGTGGAGTCTGCTGTCCAGCACCTTAAATAAGAGTTCCTGGGAGCAGCCAGTGGCCCGGCTCCCAGAGGGAATGCTGCTCCCAGGTCAGTCCTAAGTAATGCTCTTCCTGGCGTAATTATAGCCAAGCCTTGCACCAACCAGGAGAAAAATATAATTAAAGCTCCACGGTCTCAGGAGGAGCTGGGCCGCAAATTAGCACAGCGTCATTCAAATTCAGAGAGGGAAACTGGAGGAAAACAGGAAAAGGAAGCAAATAAAGACAACCTGGCAGCGAGGAGGGGAGAAGGGGAGTGTTTGGACTCAGCCTGGATGCTCCCTCGGGATGCTGCAGCGAGGGCGCAGCATCGGCCGCGGCTGACGGCGGGCGGGGAGCGGGGCAGGCAGGGAAAACCCCCGAGAGCTGAGCAGCCAAGTGCAGGAGGTTCTTAGAGCCAAACAGGTATTTTCTTGAGAAAAATGGAAACGCAGTCCGGGCAAAACCCAGAGAAAAGCGAAGCTGCTGCAGCCGCGCTCCGGAACGCTGCGAGTG
>VYXC01007100.1:250407-275753 GCA_013397175.1 Platysteira castanea
ATCCATCCATCCATCCATCCATCCCTCCATCCACCCATCCATCCATCCCACAAAGGTCATTCCAAATTTGTGGCTGGGCTGGAGGCAATCCTGGAATCACAGAACAGGTTTTTTTTGTTGGAAAGGACCTTAAAGCTCATCCCAAGCTCATCCTTCCAACCCTGCTGCCGTGGCCCTGCCATGACTCTGTGCTCCCACTCCTCTCCTGGATGAACCCATGCAGATGGAGCACATCCCACCAAACCAGCTATCCAGAACCACCCCCAAGCCTCCCCCCAATCCCTGAAATTCCTGGGCCTGAGGAGCAGCGCTGGGCTCAGGAAAGTCCCGCGGTGCCACCTCTGGAGCTGGCCCTGTCTGGACACAGCAGCTGGAATTCGGGATCATCCCGGCCAGTCCAGCCAAGGCCAGCACTGCCCAGAGCCAGGCTGAGCTACACCTGCTCCAGGAGCTGGGCTTGGCCTGCTGTGCATCCCAAAATCTCCTCCCAACTGCACATCCATGGAGGCCTTTCCTGCTCTCCCATTCCTGCCTCAATCCAGCCCGGAGAAGCTGCAGTGTTGGAGGATCCAGCGCTGCTGCCCGGCTTCCTGGGAGATTTTGTGCCTTTGCTTGCTTTTCCTGCGGTTTTTTATGTCCTTTATTTATTTTGTTTTGCTTTCCCAAGGATTTTTAGGGATCTCGTCCAAACTGTTTTGCCTCCCGCCTGGAAGTGGCAGGTTTGGAATGTGCTGGTTCTTCCCGGGGTTTGAGGGATGTTTGCTGTGCCTCGGGATGGGAGGGCTGGCAGGGATGAAGAGGAGGATCCAGCCTTTCCCATTCCCATCAGGGGCATTTCCCATGATGGACACGGCAATTATCCAACAAAATCAGGGAAATCTGCCCTATCCAAAGCACCCCAGCTTTGGATACATCCCCTCTGCTCACTCCATTCCCTTCCCTGAGCGAGCTCTTCCCAAATCCTGCTCCAAGTGCCTTCCCCCGGGTTTTGCAGCCCTTTCCAGAGGATAGCGATGCTCAGAGCAGCGCTGCATTTATCTCCTGCCTTCCCCAGTTTATAGGAAAAGGGGAAAATCCACCCCTGGAGCCGGAGTTTGCTCTTCCCTCCACCTCTGATTTGGGAGAGGGAATTTCCCGGAGCTTTGCTGCATCCTGGCAGCAACTCCCCGCCCCAGCACTGCCCATTTTGAGTGCCAAGTGACCACTCTGGAGAGCGGCCAGAGCCCAGGTGGGACAGTGCCCTCCAAGCCACCCTTTCCCAAGGCAAATCCCGGGGTTTTGTGCCGGGATGGGCGGGTTCTGCCTGGCTGTGCCTGCCTCCCGCCGAGCTCCATTCCGAGTGACAGATGGCCGGGGATGAGCTCCCTCTCCAGATGTTGATTTTCTGGCCAGCTGTAAATAACACCCAGGGCACCATCTCCCCGCACAGCCCATCAGCTCTGCCCTTGCTGCGGGGCACGAGGTTACAAGGAAGGGAATTCACCTGGAGGGAAATGCAGGAATCTGCCTGGCCCTGCTTATTCCGTGTGTTCCTTGGCCACAGAGATGCTGGGATCATCCTGGGTACCAGCTCCACCTGGCCCAGCCTCTTAAAGTCGATGGAGTTGGATTTTCTTGGCATTTTTTGTTTAGCAAAAACAGGGATAAAATAAAAAAACCCTGTCTGGGATTGTGGGGATAAGGTGAGCTGGGAAGGATCCTGGAATTTGATGCTCTCACCTTTCTCCACTGGGAATGACCCAGCTCAGGGATGTGGTTTGAGCGGTTTCTCCCAGAATTTTGGGAGCATGTCCCTTCCCTGTCCCCCAAGCCACCAAGATTTTACACCTTTCTATGTTGTGAATTCAGTTCTGCAGCAAAACTGCTTTTGGCCACCCCAAGGCAAGGCACAGGACACAAGGACACAGCCTGGGATGCTTTTTTTCCCCCCTTACTTGGATTTAAAAATGGAATTTCAGTGTAAAATGGCAAAAGATTCCTCGGTGAATTTGTAACTCCAGAAATAAAAAGGTTGGGAAGGCTCTGGCCCAGGTGCCTGGAGCAATGAGCTAAATGGGACCTGGCTCCAGCCCCGTCTCCAGGAATTTGGGAGACCTCGTGCATTCCATGTCCCAGCTGGGCCACAGGCTCCCCACAAGCTCTCCCAGCTGCCTTGGGAATGATTTCCCCTCCATAATGGGACATTTCCTGCTGTAAAACTACAGGGAAGCTTGGATTTGGCCTTCAGAGCCCAACATTTTCCACGCTTCTCTGTAATTTGCTTTCTTGGGCAGCAACAAACGCATCGAGGGGGTTTTATTCCAGGATTAAAGGGTTTGAGTATTTTTTTTTCTTTTAATTCTCTCGAAATGTGACTTCCAGAGCCATTTTTTCTGGCACGTTCCATCACCATTCCCTCTGCCCCGTGCCACGCCAGCCTTCCCCAACCTCCCCTCCCGCTGGTGGGAGCTTTCCTGCTCCTCCTCCCGGCGCTCGGGGGTGATCCATCCGTCCTCCCATCCCAAAATCTCCAGCTGGAGCCGGCAGGTCTGGCTCTCTCTTTGCTATGCACAGCACCTGCTCCGTGTCTGGCTGCAAAGAGCCCGAGCAGACGTTCGGGGCCGCATCGCCTCACGTCCGAGGTCACATTAAGCAGCTTTTTCCCCCCTTGATTAAGAATTCCAGCGATGGTGAGGGGGGACAGAGGGAAAAACAGACGGAGGGAGCGGGCTGGGGAAAAAAAAACTGCCTGCGCTGAGCAGGTAAATGGGAATTTATCCACAGACAGCTAATTGGTGTGTCTAATATTCCACCCCCTGAGGACCAGCGCGGTGCTGCTGCCTGCACAAATCACTCGCGGCGAGCCTGGTGCAATAACAAGGGAGCCGGGAGAGCCGTGGGAAGAGCCAGGCTGGAATTAGGAGCGGGTTTTTATCGGGGCAATAAACGCCGGATAGGGGAAATAACGAACAGGTTGTTAATTGCTGCCATCTCCCCGCTCCCTCGGGGCCGTGTCTAGACTGAGCCTGGCTCCGGGCTGCGCTCATCCCGAGCCTCTGCAGAGGGGCTGGGTGCGGGATGCCCGGCGGAGCCCCTGGAATGGGGAAAGGAGGCAGGATGGGCACTGCAGCCGTGCCCTAAATCAGAGAGGCTCCCGCAGAGGTGGCAGGCAGACAGTCTGCAGTGGTTATTAATAATTCAGTCCCGATTTGTCCCATCCAGGAGAGCACGGAGCCCAGCCAAGCTGCCCGGAGCGGGCAGAGCCTCCCGGGGCTGTTGCAGCGGTGGATGCCACGCTGGAGCTGGGAGCTGGGATCGCCTCTCCTGCCCCATCCCGGGGCGATTCCACATCCCTGGGGTTGCTTCAGCGTCCCCCTCTCCCAGGGCTCCGGGCTCGGCATCCATCACCTGGGGCTGATGCTTTGTGCTCCTTGGTGGGTGCAGCCAGGGCTGGATCCCGCTCCCGCTGTGCCAGAGGGATGGGAAAACAACCCCGTGGAGCCCACCCAGCCCAGGGATTCACGCTGGGGAGGCTGGGCTGGAAATCTCCTTTCGCTCACCTGCTCCAGCCTCATGCCAGCCTGGCTTTTCCACATGGGGAGGCTGGACTGGAAATCTCCTTTTCCTCCTGCATCCAGCCACCCCTTCCCGGGACGAGGTGCATCCCAAGGCTTTCCTGACCGCGGGGTTTGGATGAGTGAGTCTTAAACGCCCTGCAAATGCTCTCTCTGAATTTTTCCTGAAGTATCTCCTTGCAGCTGGCGTGCACTTTAATTGAATTTTGCCATTTGAAAAATACATGAAGCTCTGTAATGGAGGGAGAGAAAACATTCCCTCCTATAGGAAGATAAAGATGCATTTAAAGAGGGGAAAAAAACCAACCTCAAAGCTGCCTGATGAGGTATTGACCTGGAGACAAAGTGAATCCGATGGAGCCAGCCCAGCCCCTTAGGAAAACTCGAGGCTGCTCATTAGGGATGAGCTCACTGCCAGCTTAACTCCATCCTCACCACTCCCGGTAAAACCTGTGGTAAATGTGCAATTTCCAGCTTTCCCATGAAAATAAGGGTCTTTTTTATGGGGTGGAAATGGTTTGGGACTCGTTGGTGCCTCGTGGTGCTGCTGTTGGAGTTGGGATCCCGGGAGAGCTCTGGGTGTGGGGTGGGGGAGGGCTGAGGGTCCCCATCCCTGCACGGGATCCCAAAAACAGGGCAGGAATTTCATCCTTCCCACAGCCAGGCTTTGAGTTCAGGGGGGCGTCAGGGAAGTGAGAAGTTTTCCTTGGAAAAGAGCAGCCGGAGCTGCCACGTGAATTTTGGGAAACAGACCTTCCTTCCCAGAAATCTCGCCCATAGGACATTTTTTGACATTCCCAATAATGTGGATTCCTCCCTGCGTTCAGCACGGAGCTCCCTGTGACCCCAAACATGAGTTTGCTCACAGTCTGCTCCCTGGTTTTTATCGGGATGTGTTTTCCTTACAAAAACGCAGGAAAAACAGGAATAAGGGCAGCAAATCCTCCCCTGGATGGATTCAAACAATGGAAGGAGGAGGACTCACCAGTGATCCGGCTTTCTCCTGGCTCCAGGTGCCATCCTGGCAATTCCAGGTGTCACATTTACAGCTCGGAAACCTTTCCGGGCTTCTGTAAACTTGCTCTAATTTCCAGCCTAATTTTAAAGCACTTTGTCCCACTTGTTCTGCTGCCAAAGCATTCCTGGAGCCAAAACACCTCTCAAGCCTCACCTGGTTTGAATTTCACTTCCTTCCTTCCTGAATCCCTGAGGATTTTGCTGGGAGTTCACCCCTTTTTTGGCTAAACCAGCCCCCAGCTTTGGGTTTGCAGCAAAACCCTTGGATCCACTCCTTGCTCGCTCCAAGCCAGCACGCTGTTGGAATTCCTAAAAAGCCAAGTTCTTCCTTGCAAATCAGTTGATTCCAGCTTCTTATGGATTAGCTGGAGCTGATAAACTTGGCATTAGGAAGCAGGCCCAGGTATTATCCCTTCCCTTGTCAGCTCCGGCCAAATCGCAGGAGATCCGCAAAGATTTCCGGGAATCTGCTTGGTTGGGATTTTTCCCTGCCTCCTGCCAGCTCCTCTTGCCAGTTTGACCACTTGCCCGCTCATCCTTTGAGAAGAGTGAGTCAGCTTGGCAAAATATTAATAAATAAAATATTCCAGGCCAGCCCCAGCAGGGACTCTCTGCCCTGAGACCCAAAACGGGCGCTCAAAAGCCACAAACCCTCCCGGCCTTCCCCATTCTGGCTCTTCCCAATCCCAGTCTTTGCCTGAACACCCTCCCCCAGCTCAGCTTGGATGGTGAAGTGCACTAAAATCCTGGAAACGTGGAATGGTTGGGGTTGGAAGGGAGCTGAAAGCCCATCCCATCCCACCCCGTGCCACGGGCAGGGACACCTTCCACTCTCCCGGGTTCCTGGATTCCTCCCAGCTGGAGGAGGAGGCTGGGGATGCTCGGAGGTGGGAGGAATTAAACAGCTCCTCTTGCATCACTCTTCCCTCCATCCCAAAATGAGCCCACAGGAACAGGATGATCTTTAAGGTCCCTTCCAGCCCAAACCATCTTGTAATTCTGTTTTATTGGGAAGGCCCCAGCCTTATTTCCACCAGTTTGGCCTCTCCATCCTGGAAAAAATTCATTGCAGCACTTAAGGCAGGAGGAGCTGAGCGATGAGATCAGGCCCTGTCCATGTGTCAGGCAGAGAAAACCCCACTTTTCCAAGGAAACAAACTCCAGGCAATGAAGTGGGAACTGAGATTTAGCGCACGCCACCAGCAGCAGGCGTGGAGAAAGGAGCCAGCTGGTAAATTTAGGATGTGACAAAGTCATGCGAGCACTAACTGGATTACTGGCATTTATCTGGGAATACTTATGGGGTTTTATTATGCGACGTATGGATCTCCATAATTCTGCTTTTCACTCCTCCCAGCGGCTCGGGGAGCTTTACAAACAATTAATGGGCGCCGCTGCGTGCGCTCCGGGGAATCCAGAGTATCCCATCTGCTCCGGGGGCTCCAGGCCCTCCCATCTGCTCCAGGGAATCCAGCACATTCCATCTCTCTCCAAGCACATTTTGGATCAGAGGTGGCTTCCTTGATGGGATTGATTTTTAACCTTTTCTCAGCCAAAGCCTCACGTTTCTGTTTTTTAAATTCCCTGGGCTGATCCTGGGAGTCCGTGGGGATGAGCAGATCCAGAAGTCGTTGGAGTTTTCCAGGGGTGGAAATGCATCCATCCCCAAGGGATGGTGATTTTAATCCATTTGGGTTGGACATCAGCAGGAATTTCTTCCTGGAAAAGCTGCTCAGGCTTTGAAACTGCCCAGGGAGGTTTGGAGTGCCCATCCCTGGAGGTGCCCAAGGAATTCCTGGAGGTGGCACTCAGTTCTCTGGGGTGGGGATCGGGCACAGCTTGGATTTGGTGATCCTGGAGCTCTCTTCCACCCTCGATGATGCCGTGGTTCCATTAAGGGGGTGCTGAGCACCGCAGAGAGGAGCAGAGCTCGGGCCATCCCAGAACCCCAGGCCAGCCTGGTGGCTCCGTGTGGGTTCCTCCAGCGTCACCTCCCGCTCTGCCACCACCCCCGTGTGCCCCAGCCCCCCTGGAAGGGCACGGGCTGCTGCTCCAGCCTCCTTCCCTGGCAGGCAGAGAGGGAGGAGTGCCTCCAGCCGCCTCCCCGGGGAGCAGAGCCGGGAGCAGGGTGTAATCCCGGCTGCTGAGCGCGGGCCAGGCGCTCTCAGACGTGGTTAATCCTCGGCTGGGGCCAGCAGGGACCTGGCAAATGCTGCAGAGGCAGGGACAGCCCCAGCCCCGGGTGGCTCCCGGGCCAGGAGACGGTGCAGGGATAAATGGGTGGAGGATCTGGGGATCCACGTCCCTGAGAAGCTCTCCTGGGAGGTGCCAGAGAGCTCAGAGAGGCAGAATCTGAATTTTGGGCCGCTGGTGGCTCTGAGGGTTTCATCCACAGGTTTGATGCCCCAGCCTTTCCCACAGACCACGGTGGTGCCAGGAATGTGGCCAAAAAAAAACCTGGAGAGGGGCTTTGGGCAAGGGCATGGCGTGACAGGAGAAAGGGGAATGGCTTTAAGCTGAACAAGATTTATATGGGATGTGGGGAAGGAATTGTTCCCTGTGAGGGTGGGCAGGCCCTGGCACAGATTCCCAGAGCAGCTGTGGCTGCCCCTGGATCCCTGGCAGTGTCCAAGGCCAGGTTGGAATAACCTGGGACAGTGGAAGGTGTCCCTGCCCATGGCAGGGGCTGGAATGAGATGGATTTTAGGGTCCCTTCCCACCCAAATTGTTCCATGATTCCGTGAAAAACGGGAGCAGGCTCCACCTCCTCTCCCAGCAGCTCCTTGGAGCATCCCTGCTCCTCCTAAAAGAGCAGGGCTGGGACAGCTGACAGGGAATGGGGCTGTGACACCTTTGTCCCCTCCTCCAACCCCACTGAGTGCTGAGCAGGGACTCCAGGGGGGTAAAAACCCATTTAAACCCAAATTTTGGGTGCATCAATCACGGAGAGCCCTCAGGATCTCTGCCAGCATCACCACAGCCCCTCCACCACCTCCAACAACTCTGGAGATCACCTCGGATCCTCTTCCAGGGCTGCCCCAAAGCAGCCAGGGGATGGGAATAAAGCATTTATCAGAGCAGAGACACTGGAGAAGTGTCAGGAGTGGAGCACAGGTGACAGCAGAGCCACACTCACGCCCTGTTCCCCAGCCCCGGCGATGCTTCCAAGCAAAGCAGGCACATTCCTGGCCCTGTTTTCCATTTTTAGGAGCCTGTCAGAAATGGCACTCCCTCTCCACGCAGATGTCGAGAAATTAGAGGGAATTCAGAGAGAGGCAGAAAAAAAAATGATTAAAGGAGATGGAGGGCCTGATTTTGGAGGGAAAAGAAATCAGCGGAGCTATTTATAACCCTGCCTGCACCGGGGTGGGAGCGGGGATTTTTGGAAGTGCCTGGATAGCTCGGATAAGGGGGGAAAAAGGGGCAAAGCAACCTCCGGAGGATGCTGTAAATGTTGAGTGATGGATGGATGGATGGATGGATGGATGGATGGATGGATGGATGGATGGATGGATGGATGAAATGCCATCCAAAAAAAGCCTCTGGGGAATCATCAGTGAGTGCAGTTGTGGATCCAGAGGGGGGAAAAAGGTGCCCTGATGGAAATGTGTGAAGGGATGGTGGAGGCGGCTCCGGAGCCGAACCCCCCGCTCCTCCCTCTGCTCCCAGTATTTATTTACATCCAGCGTTTTACGCAAAACGTGGGGGTGGGCCTGGAAATGTTCTCTTTTTTTTAATTTATTTTTCATCCCCAAAGCGAACGGGTTCGGTTAAAACAAAAAAAACCCCAAACCAGCTTGGAATTCAGGCCTGCAGCCCTGGAGACTCGTGGGGGATGCACGGAGAGGCTGCTGGGACGGGGTGGGAAATGGGATGGAGGAACCCTGGGGGAACAAATCCTGCCTCCAATCCCTAATTTCCCGGGTGATTTCCAGGAAGAGCAGCTCAGGAACCTGTTGGAAAATCCCCAACCAGCCCCAAGCTCTGGCAGCGGCTCCTCCCTCACGGCCAAAGGGTTTTGGAGCAGTTTGTGGGGGAAATTTGGGGTTTTCCGTGGCGGGCCCTGCAGGGAGGAGCTGCCTGACGGGGTCCTGGTGTCTCGTGTTGCCTTGCAGGACCTCTCACTCCAGGGCCAAGGCGGAGGCGGCCGTGACGGCGGCGCAGAAAGCTCAGGAGGAGGCGCGGATCGCCCGGATCACTGCCAAAGAGTTCTCGCCTTCCTTCCAGCACAGGGAGAACGGTCAGTCCGGCAGCCACCCCCGCCTGTCCCTGCCCCTCGGAGCCCCACACGGACCCCACACCCCCCAAAATCCCCCTGGCTGGAGGCTCAGGCTGTGCCCGCAGCTCCCAATCCCCACTGGAGCTCTTGGGGTGGGGAAGCTCCCTGGATCACCAGGTTTTGGGAGGTTAAGCACAAGGATGGCAGGATTCCCCAGTTCCGACTTGTTCAGGGCTTTTTTGCCAGAATCTCCTCTTTTCACACCATTTTTTAGTTCATAGCCCTTGATGGTTGCACAGAAGGAGCCCAGCAAGGGCTCTGGAAGGAAAATGCAAACACAGGTGATCCCGGAGGTCACCACTGATCTTACACCCATGGCTTGTGTGGTTCCTGATTTCTTTGGAATGCTCGGACCCACTGGGACCTGACCCTTTCCTCAGCCGTGCAAATCAGTCCCTGGGAGAATCCACAATTGAGGTTTGCCTGGTGGCAAACCCTTCCTTCCTTCCCTCCTTCCATCCCTCCTTCCTTCCTTCCTTCCTTCCTTCGTTCCATCCATCCATCCATCCATCCATCCATCCATCCATCCATCCATCCATCCATCCATCCTTTTCACCATTCCTTGTTGGTTTCTCCACATTTTTGCTCACCAAAGGCTCAGGAAGGACGGAGCCAAAGCCAAGCTGGGGTCGGGCCGGGGTCTGCAGCTGAGTGGGAGGGGGAAGCTCCAAGTCCCCCCAGCGATAATGAACATCCCAATTAATCTCTGCCTGGATTTATGGGAGAGTTTTCCAGCACCGAGCCCCCCGGAGCAGGCGGCTGTCCCCGTTCTCCCAGCTCTGAGCGAGCATTACTCGCTCGCTCTGATCGCTCCGAGGCTGCTGCCGGTGACTCAGGGCCGGGGCTGCTCCCGAGCCCGGGGAAAGGGAGCCCTGGGTCTGCGGGTCCGGCCCGGCCCGGTGCTCTCCTCTCCTGAGCCAGGGCACATCCCCAGCCAGGGGCACTCCGGGATGGCCGAGCATCCCCTGGCATCCCCTGGAATCCCCTGGCATCTCCTGGCATCCCCCGCCCGCTCAGCCTTGTTCCAAACCCCCCTCATCCCTCCTCCTGCCGAGGCCAAATTCGTACGTGGCAGATCTGAGTTTTCTCGCCGGGCTGCGAGCTCCCAGGGGCTTCTCCAGCCCTGAGATGTTCCTCATCTCCATTTCCTCCTGCCAGGAGACTTTGCTGGTTTAAATCACCTCTTGGAAAGATGTTTTTAGGTAATACATTTTTTACTACCTCCCGGGCGGGGCCGTGGTGCTTCGCTCGTGCCGGGGTTGGTGCGGTCGGGGCTCTGTCGGGGGGGTTGTGTGAGCCACGAGAGGGGAGGGGAGGGCAGGCGGCTCCACTCAGAGCACGTTAAAGAGCAAACACAGCATCCCAGATGTGCCGGGAAACCGGGAAGCGCCTGCGGAGCGCCTCGGGCACATGATGGGTGCGAGTGGCTGTGTCACCCACAGACCCCGCGACCTCGGGCTGGAAACGGCCGGGGAGGGCTGGAAAGGGATGGGGGAGCTGCCACCACCCTCACGGCACTGCAGGGGCTCTGCGGGCCCACCTTGGGCAGGATCCTGGGTGCTGGGTGTGCTCCCCTTTCACAGGATCGTGGGTGCTGGGTGTGCTCCCCTCGTTCAGGACTGTGGGTGCTGGATGTGCTCCCCTCGTTCAGGATTGTGGGGCTGGATGTGCTCCCCTTTCACAGGATTGTGGGTGCTGGGTGTGCCCTCCTTGTTCAGAATTGTGGGTGCTGGATGTGCTCCCTTCATTCAGGATTGTGGGTGCTGGATTTGTCACCCTTATGCAGGATTATGGGTGCTCTAAATGCCCTTCCATGCATGGGATCCTGGGTGCTGGCTGCGCCCCCTTCATTCAAAACCTTGGGTTCTACCTGTGCCCACCTCGTTCAGGATCCTGGGTGCTGGATGTGCCCCCTTTCCACGGGATCCTGGGTGCTGGATGTGCCCCCTTCATTCAAAATCTTGGGTTCTACCTGTGCCCCCCTCGTTCAGGACCCTGGGTGCTGGCTGTGCCCCCCTCATTCAGGACCCTGCGTGCTGGCTGTGCTCCCTCTCAGGGTGCTGCAAGTCCCCAGTGCCACCCACGGCGTGCTGCAGTGGGTGCTGGGTGCCACCCACCCCTGGGTGCTGGCTGCGCTCCCGGCAGGGCGGTGGGTGTGGGTACCACCCCCCTGGCACCGGGGGTGCTGGGCAGCCCCCTCGGGGGGGTTTGTGGGTGCTGGGGGACACTCCCAGCATCACCGCGGGGTCCGTGCCCACCTCAGCATCAGCCCTGGGCATCCCCGGGCATCCCTGGGCATCCCTGCAGCTGCCGTGCCTGGAAGGGAGAAGTATTTACCTGGGAAACCCAAAAATATCCCAGTTCAGTGCCCTGCATCACCCCCTCGCCCGCGGTTCCCATCTCCACCAGCCGTGGGGATCTCCAGGTGCCCATCGTGGTTGTCCATCCCAATTCCTGGACACAGCGGGACGGGTGGTGCTGAGAGCTGAGTGCCCCCGGTGCCAGCAGCACACCCGAGCCGCAGGCCGGAGCTTGGCACCGCTCCCAAACCCCAAACGCGGCTCCTCAGGGCAGCGCAGGTTTGGCTTTGAAGCCTCCGAGGCCGGGCTCGGCTGCCTGGGTCCTGCTGGAAATCCAGGTTCGGTGCCCCGCATCCTCCTTCGCGCTCTCGCAGCCGTTCTTCCAGGAACATCACGTGCTCCGGGGATAATTTTAGCTCCGGATAATTGTTGCACATCCTCGGGTGCCGAGAGCCGGCCCCGGTGCATCCGCGGAGCTCCTGTGAGAGAGGAAACGCCTCCATCCCTGCGGGCTCCATCCCTGCTGTGCCCCAGCGGCCCCCCAGCACCTCCAGCCACGGGCATCCCGGCGCCCCAGCCCTCCGGGAATTAACCCCTGGAAAGGCAGAGTCACGGGCAGGTTGGTGCAGGGCTGGCTGGGGAAGGTTTAGGATGAGGGGGGTCCAATAACCTTGTCCCTGGCGTGGGTGGGATTTCTTGTCCCTCTGTGGGGCCCTGGGAGCAGGAGCAGTGGGTGTAGGGAGGCTGTGGCTGCTTGTGGAGCTGGAGATCAGCTCGGGAGGCCTTGGAACTGGTGGGAAGCTCAGAAATCCCTGGAATTCCAGCAAAATCCTTGAACTGGGGAAGATAAAGCCCAAAAACCAGGGACACCCCAAGCCTTGGGCGAGCCCATTCCCACAGGTGGTGTTCCAGCTTTGTCAGGTGAAGTCCTTTATTCCCTCTGTGCCTCAGTTTCCCATTGGTGGCCAGGACAGGAATGCCTGGAAAACAGCCCCAAAAAGTTTATCCTTTACCCCAGAGACAGAAATTCTGCAGGAAAACAGAGGGGCCAGCTCCACCTTTCTCCTTCTCAGCAATTTCCCACCGATACTGGGACTGCTCACAGGCCCTGGATAAATCCCAGGAGATTCAGTCTCCCACATCCAAACAGGGAAGAAATGAAGGCTGGACTATGTGAGCATTGTCCCAAAAACTTGAGTCATTAGGAGACCATTTCCCATAAATTTCTTGGAGAAATTTCCAAGCAGTTTTTTACTATTTCACGCCCCTGCCACTGCTCTGCTGGAGACATCCATCCCCTCTCTCCACCATTCCCTGTGTGTATCCCAACCCTGGCAGGGGTGAGGGCACACCCCAGCAGCTCCCCAAAAAGATTTAAGAGAGAAAATTACTCAGCAGGAGTGCAGAGACCCAAGCGGGTGCTCCCCAGCGTTTATTTCTAAACGATGGCACGAAAATCGAGCTCTCCCTTTTCAAGCCTCGTTTCTTGTCTCGCCATAGCAATCGCAATTAGATGCATTTCAGGGGCATTAGGCACTTAATATATTTATCAAATTATTCACCTAATTTAGCATGGCTTTAGCTGGGAATGACTGGAGAGGGGAAAAGGAGAATGAACCACTATTAGCTCGCTTGAAATCATTCGGTGTTTCCTCAGTGATGAACACGTTGGAGGGTTTTGTTCTGTGTTCCTCCAGCAGCAGCAGACACTCAGCCCCTCCTGAAGTCCCCATCCCCAGGGTGACACTGTCTGGGAAGAATCTGGGTTGAAGGAATGAGGAGTTTCCAGTGGGATGAGGAGGATGGGGGGTGCCGGGCTCCTGCCTGAAGGCACAGCCACCCCTGTCCTTCCATCCCATCCAGGGAAATGTCCGTGTCCTGCTGGGCTGTGTGGGGCAGGAAAGCTCCTGGATACCAAGTTGGTGGGGTTTTTCTTGCACATCTGCCCAGATGTGGCTATTTCCCTGTGAAAAACTGGAGGTGAGATGTCCCTCCTGCACCCCTGCACCTCGCAGATGAAAACTGAGGTAGTTCCCATCCAGGAGGGGTGTGAGGGCTGTGGGTATGGGGTGATCCCAGTGACACCCAGCACAGATGGGACAGTCCCAGTGTCACCCAGGGTGATCCCAGGGGCACCCAAGGTGATCCCAGTGTCACCCAGCACACACAAACACAGAGCACAGGGTGTACCACCAGCCACATCACAGATTTCCCCTCTCACGCTTCCAGACCGGGAACTGATAGGAAATGCAGTCAGATTGACCCCAAAACACCATCAGAACCCCCTCCCAGCAGCTCTGCATCGCTTCTCCACATTTCTGGGGCTGCAAAACCATTCCCCAGCTGGCTGTGGTTCCGGGCCGGGGCTCGGGGCAGGTTCGGTGTCACACCCCGCTGCTCCCAACCCCACCCCGCTGCTCCCCACCACCCACCCCTCCGCTCCCCGCTCCACCGACCAGAAATAACCCCGCTGCCTTCCTCTCTCTCCCTTCTCCCCTCCCCACCACCGCCCCCAAAAAGGGCTCGAATGCCAGCGGCCCAAGCGGCAGAACTCGAGCGACGACATCGAGGTGCTCTCCACCGGGACCCCGCTGCAGCAAGAGAGCCCCGAGCTGTACCGCAAGGGCACCACGCCGTCCGACCTGACCCCCGACGACAGCCCGCTGCAGAGCTTCCCCGCCAGCCCCTGCTCCACGCCGCCCCTCGGCCCCTCCTGCAGGAACAAGGGCGCCCACTTCTCCAGGCAGGTGTCGGTGGATGAAGAGAGGGGCGGGGAGATCCAGATGTTGCTGGAGGGGCGCGGCGGGGATTACCTGCGCCCCAACAGCTGGAGCGAAGAGAAGGTGGGCGGCGGCCGCGCCGGCAGGAGCGGGGCGATGCGCGGCGGGCAGCTGGGCTCCGCTGCTGTCCCCGAAGATTACAGAGGTCGGAGCGGGGGACACAAACATTCGGCCTCCAACCACAAGCCGAGAGAGAGGTGGACAGATTCCCCGGCCGCGGTTTCGTGGACTTCCCACCACAGGTCCCACAACCACAGCTCAGGGAGCTCCAAGCTGCTTGAGCTGGACGAGGAGAAGATGAGCAACTACGAGATGGAGATGAAGCCCCTCATGAGGATGGATTCTTATATGCAAGAGGTTCACACCCAAAAAAGACACTACAGCAAAGGGGGAGGCTGCCGGGGCGTGGCTGACGAGCACCGCGGGGAAGAGCGGGGCTTCGGGGTTCAGAGACTGAGGTCTAAGTCCCAGAACAAAGAGAATTTCAGGCCAGCTTCCTCTGCCGAGCCCACGGTGCAGAAACTGGAAAACCTGAGATTCGGGGACAAAGCTGAACCTCGGCTACTGAGGTGGGACTTAACCTTCTCCCCACCACAGAAATCTTTACCTGTTGCACTAGAATCTGAAGAGGACAGTGGGGATGCGCTCAAATCCAGTACGGTGAGTGAAGGGATGGCCTGCGGAATTCCGGTCGGGAAGCCTGGGGCTGGTGTGGGGCTGACTGGAGTGATGGGAGGGAAACTTGGAAAATGTGAATTATCGTCCTTGAATCGCCTGTCCTCCCTTTTCCCATCCTGCTGGACCTCGGTGTGGGGTGTTTCCGTGGGAACAGCAGGATTTTCCCTGTGGGGTGTTCCTGTGGGAACAGCAGGATTTTCCCTGTGGGGTGTTCCCGTGGGAACAGCAGGATTTTCCCTGGAGGATGTGAGCAGCAAGTTGGAGTTTTGCAGCCCAGCCCCTGGGCCAGCAATAAAATCCCATCATTGGTGGGGTTTTGGTGGGAAAGCTGCAGCAGCAGGCGAGGCACTGGTGATGCTTCCTTGGGTTATGGCAACAGAGCTTCCTGCTGGTCCAGGAGCACGTGGAGAACAACCCCTTGTGAGACCTCCCAGCCTGGCCTCCTCATTTTGGGGGAGACAAGGACACTTTGGGCATGAAGTGGCTGCTGGGAAGGGCTGGAGGCGTTCGGGAGAGGAGACAGAGCGATCTTAAAAGCTGCTGCGAAGTGAAAGAGAATAATCTGCTCTCCATGAACAGAATTAATGGGCTTAAAGTCGAGGAGGGTGAGCCATTAACCATCGCTAATGAGGTGAGGGCTGTAATGAATTGTGGGCGCTGGGGGAGGAGGCCTGGGTGGACACCACCAGCTCAGACAGGACCTGGAGACAGCTGAACCTCCTCAGGAGAAGGCAGAGCTGGTTTTTTGGGTCCTTTGCAGTCTTGTTTTTGGATGATTTCCACTAAAAGCTTCCTCACTCGTTGTCCCTGTTGGTTTGGCCTCGACAGGAGAGGTGATGGGCCCTGCTGGGAGCAGTGGGGAAGCCACCACGGCCCCAAATTGTCCCTTGTCGAGTCAGGGCCAAACACGGGGCAGGGCTGGAGGTGTCCCAGGGGGATGCCCCAGAACTACCCAGGAGAAATGGAGAACCTGCCACGCTCGGGAGGTGACATTTCAGAGGAAAGGAGCTAAATCTCCCTGTCAGGGGAGCCCAGGCTGGCGCCTGGTCATGAAACTGAAATGAATTCGTCAGTCAGGCTGAAAATTTGGGCGAGAGGCATCGAGGTGTGTGAGGTGGGGTGACATTTGCCACGGCTGCAGCATCCCTGCTCCTCCAGTACCTCCTGCCAGCAGAGCCAAGGTGCAGAGAGAGAGGAGGGAGCAGCCTGGGATGTGGGAAGGATGGATCTGCCCCAGCTTCCCTGCTGGGGCTGTGGATAAATCTCCCACACGGCAGCCCTGGAGCTCTCTGCCTCCCTATCCATGGGCTCTCTGCCTCCCCATCCCTGGGCTCTCTGCCTCCCTATCCCTGGGCTCAGGCTCAGCAGCTCCCACCCAGCACCGAGGGGGAGCTGAGCACGGGGGCTGCTGCTGGGCTGCTCCACAGGACAAATCCTGCAGCCCTGCAGGAACAGAGCCATCCGGGCTGGCCTAGCCTGCTGGCCTGGCTGCCTGGGAAGCTCTGGAGATGTGACAGGCAGCATTAGGAGCCTGACAGGCTCCCAGAGGGGAAAAGCAGCAGTAATTGCACAGACACCAGGCCTGGGAAGTCCGTGGGATGTGCAGATGTTCCAGCACCTTTGATAACACAACCTGGGAGGCACAGGGTGCAGAGGAGGGATGGAACTGCTGTTTCTCCTCGCTGAGAGCTGCGTGATTTTGGGGAGATCACCAGCACAAGCAGCCCTGGCCTTTCTCCCCACCCAGCCCGTCACAGGGGCTCCCACCTCGGAGCTGTCACAATAAACCTCCCTCTGCATCACGGGAGGCAAACAGCCACCAACACATTCCTGACCATTCCCAGGGAGTCGTGGCCACTAAGGAAAGGCCCCAGCCTGCACGGAAAAGTGCATGGAAAAGCCATTAGGATGCACATCATACTTTGGAAGTGCTGGAGCTGTGGAGCAGCATGTTCAGTTTTCTCACATTCATAACCGAGGGTGGAACAGATGGCGAAGGTTTGGGAGGAAGCTAATGTAATACAGAGGAAGAGATAATATGTGGATTTAAATAACCCACAATGCCAGCAACAATTTGTTCTAGCAGGAATTGCACGGCGCTGGCAGGGTTCTGTTCCAGTGGCCTGGCAGGGAGGGGGTGGTCGGGCAGGAGCAGGGCAAGGTGGAGGGGAGGGATGGGATCTGCAGGGATCTGTGCCCCAACCTCCTGCCCAAACCCGTGACCTCACCCGCACCCGCCATCCAAAGCGTTCCAGACTTCAGGGAGGGTGGTGGATCCCCGAGGAAGAGGAGGAGGAGGCTAAAGGGGAAGGATTTCTCCCACAGACCCCACACCCAGCTCGGTGTGTGCTTGGCAGCATTCCCACACTTGGTCCTGCTAAACCCCCTGCCTCCTGCTCGAGCCCCACATTCCCCCATTGCAAATCAAGGCTCCCCAATTCCCCCAAAAGCCCGATTTTCCCACGATGGCCTGAAATCCCCCTTCCCTGTGGCCTGGCAGGGCGTGAGCTCTGGGGCGAGGCCGGCTGTGTGCAGGCGTGCCAGAGCCCACGCTGCTCCAGCCCTGCCTGCTCCAAGCCTCTTCCCTGGATCCCAGCAGTGCCAGCTGGAGGCTGCTCCCTCCAAGGGCAGCTCCCACCTCCCACCAGCTGGGCTCCCTGGGAAAGGTGCTGCCAAGGAGCAGGAAGGAGGCTCGGAGCTGAGCACGGCTATTTTTGCCCTACCTGGAGTATCCCCAAGCAGAACCGAGGTCACCCTCACAGCTTAGCTTGTTTTAAAAATAATCTGCCCTAAACCAGCTCCACACAAGCTGCCCGTGAGCGTGGGGGGCTGGCTGTGTGCTGGAGTGCCAGCTCCAGCTTCCAGGGCCTGAACACCTCTGGAAGTGCTGGGTGTGCAGGTCTCACAAAAACACACTCCAGAAAAATCACTGCTCTTGATTCCTGTCTTAAAAACAAGCTGGGATCACGGGGCCTTAAATCCAAGCTTTTCCAAAGTGTGCACAGGGTGGGATGCAGGCTCATGGAGGAGTCAGATGTACAGGCTGCTGTAGGAGATGTGGGAACTTTGTTGTCCCCCATCACTTTTCCCCAGTCCTTTAAAAGAAGCTCCCAGAACCCCCCTGTGTTGGGGCTGCACATCAGGAATTCAAAAAACACTCTCACAAAAGGTCATTTCTTGAGGCCATGGCTCAATAACGTCGGTGAAATTCAGCACTGCTTGATGTTGGCTCTCAGGGGATTCGAGGGTTTCGGGGTCACTGAGCCACACAAATGCTTTAAAATGACATTTAAGGCCACCTGATCTGTCTGTGTCTCTGTGGGCACTGACCCCAGCACACACAGGACAAACTCACAGCAATTGTCAGCGTTGGGGCAGAGGAAAACGGGAGCCAACGTGCCAGGGCCGGGCCGGTGTTGTGGGATTAAGGGATTTATAGGAACGTCACCATCCTTCCCGGCCTTAAAGGCCCACGAGGCACAAAGCCTGTGCCCGGATGCTTCACAGGTTCCCGAAGCCTTTGAGGAGAACTAAAACGGGAAAGGAAAGAAGGAATCCTTGAGAGACTGGAAAGGGAAAGAATCCTTCTAAAATGCCAGCGATCCTTTTATCCACGGGCACAAAACACAGCCCGCTGCAGGGCTGGGGAGGAAGAGAAGGGAATAGATCTCCTTTCCTGCAGGTGCCGAGCATCTGCCGCCGTGCGAGGGAGGAGAAGGGCTGCAGGCACGGAGGGGAAGGGCCGGGGCTGGGGCGCGGCCGGAGCCGGATCCAGCGCCCGTCCTCATTTAGCAGCGGCGATCACGAACAGCCACAGGGAGCCTTCCAGGGACTCGCCGCGGTGTCACCGAGGGCACCCTGAGGGTGTGAGCAGGCTCGAGGTTCTGCCCTTTAAGGCTCTGTCTCATCGCATCCCCACGGAGGCGAGGGCAGCAGCGCGAACCCGCCCGGCCCCGGCGCTCCCCGCAGCACGGGGTCGGAGCAAATCCCAGAGAAACGCGAACATCCCCGGGAAAAGAGAGGCAGCAGAGGCTTTAAAGGCATCTCCCGGCTGAGGGATCTCCCCTGTCCACGCCGGGTCCTCTCCTCCGGAGGGATCGGGGCAGCGCAGCCTCTCCCTCCCTCCCTCCCTCCCTCCCTCGGCAGCGAGCGGCGGAGGGGCGGATTTGCCAGCGAGATATTCCAGGCAGGTTCCGCTGTCGCTGGGGAAAGGCAGGAGCCGGCAGCCAATCTGCAGCCGGAGCAGGATCTGCCGAGCTGCCGGAGCCGGGGATGCGGGCAGGGGGCTCGGCACAGCCTCCCCCGGCTCGGGCAGCGGGGGATGGAGCCCGGCTCCGGCACCTCCCCGCTGGATGCTCCCTTTGCCGGAGCTGCGGGGTTGTTCCTGAAGGGATTCATCTCCAGGTGGAGCGGTTTTTTTTAGGGGAGTTTGGCGCCTTTAACCCTAAAGGTTGTAGAATGAGGTAAAAACAAAACCTGGGTGTTTTCTCTGATGGAGAAGGCATCATCTCCATCCCAACCAGGCTCCCTCTGTTTGGGGTGTGAAGCTTCCCTGCGCATGGAGATATTCCCATTTGGGTGCCTTGGGATGAATCTGCTGGGAAAGGGACCTGGGGACTTGTTTGGTGTTAAACAAGGGATTAAACCCCGGGATTTATCCCTGCGGCCTTCCAGCTTCAGGTTTTCCCATTTATTTTTTCCCCATCGGGAGCCATCCCCGGCTCTCCCACCACAGTCATCCCTGGGTTTTCCTTATTCCTCTCATCTCAACCAAACAGATCCAGCCCCAATCCCAGATGGCAGTTGCGTGTCCAGGCAAACAGAAGCCATAATTTCACGGGAATAAGGAGGAAGAGAAGTCCTGTTGCCATCACACCTCTGGAATGAGGCAGGGCTGAGCATTGCTGCAGGGGTTGTCTCTTCCTAGGACAAATAACAATCACCAACTGTTCTCCTCTAATCCCTTTCGTGTTCTGACAACCCGAGGTAAATAATCTTCAGAGAGAAATGGGATGTTCCACCTGGCAGGGTGCTTTTCAAAGCCTTCTCATCCCCAGGGCCTTTGATGTACCTGGGACCACCTTCCTGGCTCTGCTCCTGAGCCCAACTCCATCTCTTAGCTTGGAAAATTTGGGGCCAAACACCAGCTTTTGGCTGCTGCTCAGAACCAAACTTTGACCGCTGCTTTTAGAATAAAAGTCTTAAAAATGGAGCTCCAAACACAGCTAAACAAACACCCAGAGCTCAGTCCCAGCACCTGAGGATTGAACCAGGGGTGACAAACCTGTTCCCTAAGAGGCTAAAGGATCCCTAAGAGGATAAACTCTTACTTTCTCAGACTTTTTTTCCCCTCAGAAGCAGATTTTTCCATCCCACCCAACTCACTTTCACTCACACGAGCACTTTTGGCATCTCCTGGGCCCTTTCCTGGAACCACAGGAGCTGCTGCAACCCGCTGGAGAAAGCCAAGTGAACTCCCTGATGTTTCCTTTGCTAAATGCTCCTTAACCATTTCCCAGAGCCCGTTCCTGGCAATGATGTGACAATTCAGCACAAATGTCACCGAGCTGCTAAGTTTGCAGCCCTTTCTGCAGTGCTGAGGCTGGAAAATGGTGCATATCTATATTTTTTTTGCTGATCCAAGTCCTTAGTAATTACACTTAATAGATCCCGGAGGGATTCCTAGGTAACCTGCACTCTGGTTTCCATGGCAGAGAGGCAGAGCTTGTACCCAGTGATAACAGATAATAATGGATTGCTAATGCTTAAATTAATTATGCCACAATTGCATTTGTAAACCAGCTGTCCGTCGTATTCGCAGGAAAACTCCGGAGTTGCTACACAACAGTTCCAGGATAAAAACAAACAAGGCAGAGGGGCAGGAATTACTCCACAGCTACGATTATTGTCATTACTCCCATGCCAGAACAGGGCTTTATTCCTATTTTAGTGTTTCCATGGGTTCAGGCCTAAGTTTCTGGTCTTTAAGCTTGGAAGGAAAGCTCAAAAATCCTTGGAGATCCAACCTGTTGCTAGAGAAGGATCCTTTTGCCCAGCCGATGTTGGTGTAGATTCCCACCCTCACCAGATGTTTGCCTTCTCCTGTGCAGGACCCCAGGAATCAATCCTGTGAATTGGAAAAAAATTAAAATAAGCATCCAGGAGATGCCTGCCCATGGCAGGGGGTTGGAATGAGGTGATCCCTAAGGTCCCTTCCAACCCGAACCTCCCCGTGATTCCACAGGAGGCCAAAGATGAGACAAGGCCCCACCAAACTCCTGAAGCATCATTCCAAGCTGCAAACCAAGGGCTGTGTCTCCTCTTTCCAGAGGCTCCTGCTCGAGGGTTGGAACGCAGTGGGAAGGGTTTAAAAGCCACTGGCTCTAAACCACTGCCTGGAGCTGCAGCAAAAGGGAGCTCAGTGCCCTGCAGCCAGGCTGGGCTCAGCAAAGCCTCTCTCGCAAAGCTCAGCTCCAGCACTGCCCCATCTCCTGCCTGGGCACGGAGTGGGAATGATGCTGGGTGCTGGCACAGCTCCCAGGCCATCCCTGCCATGGGGCAGGAGATGGGCAAACATTCCCTCTGAGCAGAGGGGAGGGCACCGAGGCCTCCCACGGCAGAAATCAGCCCGACAAAAGCGTTTGGAAGTGCAGCAGGATCTGTAATCAGAGCTAAACGAGAAGCTTTGGAGTGGCAAAGCTGCTTATCCAGCAGCAGCTGCCATTCCCTGCCCTTCCCAGCTGGCTGGAGCAGCACAGGGCAGAGGGGGTTAAAAAGAGGGAGCTGTGAGAAGGAAGCAGAAGCTGTGAGGCGTTGGCTGGATTGGAGAGCTCCCAGCCCTCCCTGCTCATCCTGGCTGGCAAAGCTGGAAGATCCCAGGCCTGCAGTGGCACAGGGAGGATTTTCCCTTGTGCTGCCCCACTCAGGGGGTGCAGGATGCAAACAGCCCCGGCCTGCAGTGGCACAGGGAGGATTTTCCCTTGTGCTGCCCCACTCAGGGGGTGCAGGATGCAAACAGCCCCGGCCTGCAGTGGCACAGGGAGGATTTTCCCTTGTGCTGCCCCACTCAGGGGGTGCAGGATGCAAACAGACCCGGCCCGAGCCGGGGAGCTGAGCAGAGCCTCCATGCACGGGAATCCAGGGGCTGCCGGTGCCAGCGGGGCTTGGATCCCCCCTTTTCCCAGCTGAGGGCACGACTTGGATGCCCTGTGTGTAAATCACAGAACCACGGGATTATTTAGGCTGGGAAATGCTCTGGAATTGAGTCCAGCCATTCCCCCAGCACTGCCAAGGCCACCCCTACTCCGTGTCCCCAAGTGCCACATGCACACGGCTCCGGGGATGGGGACTCCACCGCTGCCCTGGGTGGAGAATTTTTCCCAAATATCCAATCTGAACCTCCCTGGTACAACTCGAGGCTGATTCCTCTTGTCCTGTTGCTTTTCCTTGGGAGAAGTGGCCAGTGAGGGCTCCCTGGACACCAAAGGGCTGCCAGCAGGTGCATCCCAAAGCGAGGGAACAGGGAATTGGAGGGATCAGCAGCGCAAGCAGAGCAGGGGCAGAGCTCTGGCTGGGTCCTGGAAGGGTAAGGACGGTTTTCAGGGAATAAATGGGGTCCTGGAAAGGTAAATACAGCCCTGAAAGCCGGGGGCAGGAGCGCCTTCCGTGCCTCGGCGGGGCCGTGCCAAGGCAAACAATGACACCCATAATCGCCTGCAATCTGTTATTATATTACCGGCAGCTCCAAAACCCTAAAACCCAATAATCTTCTGAAATGCAGCTAATCCCTCCCAGCGCCAGCAAGGCCGGGCTTGGCACGGCCGGCCCGGGAGAGGGAAGGAGCGGCGGGCAGGGCTGCTGGCGGCTTTTGGGAGCAGAGGTGTGCGGGAGCAGCCGGGCGGGGATGGGCACCCGGCTCTCCGCAATCCCTGCCTCGGCTCGGCTGCCTCTGACCCTGTTGCTAAGCTACAAATACGCCTTTCCAGCAGGCTCCAGCATCCTCGCTCCCACCCACTCCCGAACTCGAGCTGAATCAGGCTGCTCGGAAAAGAAACCAGCCCTGGCCAGCCAGGAGCTGCTTTTCCCCCGGTTCTTCTCCGGCAGCTCCGCAGAGCGGCCCAGGGGAAGCTCCCAAGGGGTGCCCAGCCCTGTCCCCGCTCCATCCCAGCGAGGAGGGGGACGGGAGCCTGGGGAAAAGCGTTCGGACCGTTCCAGGGATGGAGGCTGGCGCAGTTTGGATGCAGCAGGAATAGCTGAGGATAGCAGCGACGCCAAAAAATAGCAACCACCCACCTGCTGCCAGCATCGCTCGCCCCGGCGCGAGCCACGTTCACACCGTGGCACCGGGGAGCTTGGGGGGCAGGGATGAGGTGCCAGGGATGGGGTGCCAGGGATGGGTGAGGTGCCAGGGATGGGTGAGGTGCCAGGGATGGATGTTTTCCTGAGCACTGCTCTGCAGAGGGATGTGTTGGAGGCTTGGCTGCAGTGCCCAGATGTCCCTGGGATGTTCCCACGGGTGTTCTGGGGTCCCACGGGATTGTCCGGGTAGCAAAGGATGCTCCCGGAGGGATGGAACCACTCCCGGGATGTTCCCATGGGTGTTCCATGCCCTCGGGTCCCGCGGGATTGTCCGGGGAGCAAAGGATGCTCCCGGAGGGATGGAACCACTCCCGGGGTGTTCAGGCCAGGCTGGGGTGGGTGTGTGCACGGGGGTTCCTGCAATGCTTGCCAGGTGAAATCCTGGAACGGTTTGGGTGGGAAAGGACCTTAAAGCTCAGCCCATCCCACCCCTGCCATGGGCAGGGACACCTTCCACTGTCCCAGGCTGCTCCAAGCCCCGTCCAACCCAGCCTTGGACACTTCCAGGTATTTCCCAGGAGCTTCATTTGGTCCATAGAAACTCAGCAGAGGTTATTAGAGCGTTCCCAAAACGTTGCCTGAACACGGACCCCGTGTGCTGCCCTCATGTCCAGGACACCTGGAAAACAACTGTGTTACTGGGAAATGTGCTGTGCACACTGCTCCAAACCACCCCCAAACCACTCTGTGACCCAATATAACCTTGGTTTTGGGGGTTTTTCTGCCTTTTCATTGGTA
Organism: Platysteira castanea; assembly: GCA_013397175.1. Taxonomy (NCBI): domain Eukaryota; kingdom Metazoa; phylum Chordata; class Aves; order Passeriformes; genus Platysteira; species Platysteira castanea. The sequence goes on from VYXC01007100.1 coordinate 274,112, forward strand.
AATAACCAGTTTTAGTTATGCTTTTAAGGCCAGAATTCCCACGGGAGCGACATGGGATGATCCATGATCCATTTTAGTCAGGGGGAGCAGCCAAGTATTTGCTTGGCAGCTTAAAAAAATCCTCCAAGGGTTCCTGGGCATTTTGGGAGGTGTAAATTGGGATCTGCTCGTGCCCAGAGCTCCCTGCAGAATTCCAAGGATCCATCTAACTCCTGTCCTTCTGTTTCTCTTGCAGGGTTCAGCTCCCATCCTGGTAGTCATGGTGATCTTACTCAATATCGGAGTCGCCATTTTGTTTATTAACTTTTTCATCTAATTCAAGACTGTCTTGTTTGCAAAAATAACAGTTACATGTATGAATGGGGGGAAAAAAAAAAACCCGACAAAAACCACAAAACAAACAAACAAAAAAAAACCAGAACCAAACAACAGCAACAACAACAAAAAACCAACAACAAAGGGAAAAAAAAAATCCTAACTCGAACTGTCCTCCGACAATTTCCAAGTCTTTTCACAGAAGAACAACAAACGATCGAGTCTCACTCACAGTTTGCCTTTTTTCCTGGGTAATGTTTTTTGGATTTTAGCCAAAATTCTTTGCTTGTATAACACTATGCTGTGTGGCATGGCAAAATGCTATCAACACTCTGCCCCCCCAACACTGGGAAGGATGAGAAGGAATCCCAACTAAAGAAAAACCTCGTTTCCCTCCCCCTCACCCCGCAGCCCCCCCAAAATATTGTCTTTGTAACAACAGCAGTGAACCCCGAAATGGAGAGGAGGCGAGGGGACCATGGGGAGGGTTTGGGTGGAGTGGGGATGGGTTCTGGGATGCTCCAGGCTGAGTTTCCCAGGGAAATCCACAACAGCTTGAATGATACATGGGAGAGGAAAGCAAAATTGGGCTTTTCTCCCTTTGGAAATGGAGGAGTGCTGCTGTAGGAAGGAGGAGGGAAGGAGCACGGGGAGGGAATGAACCCTGTCTGGATGGGAAGGTGGGAGAACAGGCCCCATTTTGATCCTTGTTTTTCACCCCCAAAATCGGCTTTTTGCAGAATTCCTTGGGGCAGGGGGGGGAATAGGGAACGCGAGGTGTGAGCAGCAGCCCCAGCACCCTCCTGCCTCCACTCCTCCTCCCCAGGCTGCTCCTCACCCGTGGCGAGGCTGGAAAAGCACCCAGAGCTCCTTTTAACTCCCAGCCGATTTCTCCAGGCTACAAAGGTGGAGCTGGATTCCCAAAAAAACCCCAAACCCTTGGAGGCAGCTGCAGCAGCACGGATGGAGCGGCTGTGCTGGGGAGGAGCATCCCAGCCCATCCCAAAATGTGTGCACAGGGGAGCAGGGTGGGGAGGGACAGGGGACAGAGGGCTCGATTCTGACCCACCGAGGGCGACAATAAAACAAAACCAAGCAAAAATCCAACTGCTTCTCCCAGGGCACCTGGGGAGGAGCACCTGGAGCACGTCCCAGAGAGGAGGGAGAGGGTGGTGGGTTTGTCTCTTACATCTTGCTGTGGACTGTTTCAGACATCATGCTTGGGCTCTGAGCATGTAGTATTTTGCACTTTGTAATGCAGGATGTATATTCCAGCTTCCAACATGTCCCTGTATTATAAAAAAAGAAAAAAAAAAAAAAAAAGGAA
>VYXC01007100.1:290279-319257 GCA_013397175.1 Platysteira castanea
GAGGAGAGGAGAGGAGAGGAGAGGAGAGGAGAGCTTGGGAAGTGGAATCAGGATTCTCCACGCGCTAAAAATGTGGTAAAAACCATCCAAACAGCAAAAGTGTTCTTTTGGCAGAGCTACAGAGGGAACCAGTCCCACCAGACCTCACAATTCGGGCACTTCAGCCCTTCCCCATCTCCCAGCAGAACCCACTTCAGCTTCTCAATGACTGCCACTAAAAAAACCCCAAAACAACAACAAAATCCCCACGCCCCAGCCATCTCCAGCATCCCACAGCCCTGCCCACGTGTAACTCCAGCCCTCCCCTGGCCTGTAGGCTGCACCTGCAAGGTGGAGCAGCAGCAGCTCCAGCCCCTCTGTTGCTTAGCAATGGAGAGGCCTCGGTGCTTCTTGCAGCCCAAAATGCAGCTCGCTGCAGCAAGCCCCATCCCCAGCACGGGAAAGGGCTCAGGACATCTTTAGGATCAGCAGCAGAGCAAGTCTGAGCTCCTGTGGGCATTCTGAGGTCTGTTCTAGGCACCCACAACATCCCCTTCTGCAGGAGATCACAGAAATTGTGTTTTTCATCTCCAGGCTGCTGATGAAACGGGAGCATGCAGGCACCATGGTGCTAAGAACCCTGCTTTTTAAAATACCAGGCACCAGCATCTCAAGGAAGTCACACTCAGGGTTGGAAAGCTCCTTTTTCACCATTTGCAGCCTGGCTGGGTCAGGAAAATCCAGTGCCTGGCACAGCAAAGGGGTGTGGGGACCAAGGTCCTGCTCCTGGCTCTACAAGTCCTGGAGTGCCTCACACAAGTATTTATATTTATATATATATATATTATTATATACATAATATATATATATCCTTAAATACATTAAGTATTGTTTTCTCCACTTGGTATTTTCTGCCTCTACTTCCCCAGCCAGGAAAGAGACTTTTTTTATCCAGGTCCCATGAAGGGAATTCAGCCCTGGACTGAGAGATGTTGCTGAGAACAGACTCTCCACATCACTTCTGCAAGTTCAGGACATCAAAGCAGGGACCAAAACTCTGTTTGTGCCTTCCCAGCTCCCTGCCCACCACGGGACAGCAGCCCTGCCATGTCACCACCCTCCTCCAGCACTGTGACAGCCAAATTGTGTCCCTATTCAAAAAAAAAGAGCTGTTATGATTTTTCTCCCTCTTCCCTTCAAAATTTCCCATCTTATGTGTGACTTAGTCCTGCCTCTTCTTAGAACACTCTGCATTTGATGGATGGGGCTTTGCTTGGATATTTGCCTGGTTTCCTATGGAAAAATGTCTTCATATGCCCCAAAATGTCCTCGCAGCACCCCTGATTGGAGTATCTGCCTCTGTAACTGGAGACAAGGACTGAGTCCTCTCCTGCAGCTGCCCAACTCCAATTCAGGATTGTTTTCTCCATGTCTACCTGCTCCCAAGAGTATCCCAGGCAAACACATTTTCTTCACTTCAAAGCAAACCCAGACACTCAGCTCCACAATCAGCTCTAAGTGAAGACACAATGAGAATTAAATAGCCACACATTAACAGAATTGGGTCTCTCCTAGAGGGGCCATAGCCTGCTGAATTTAATTTTCAGGAGCGTGGTGAAGGTTTGTTGTTCCTAGAGGCTGCAGAGAAAATTCTGCCCAGAGCTTTGGTCAGTTTGTGCTACAGCAGCAGAGCCTGGCAGGAATGGCCCCTCCGAGAGAAGCACACAGACCTCTCCACATGACAAAGGAAGGAGACTTTTAACATCTGTTTAAAATGTCTTGTTTCAATGGAATGTCTGTTTTGTTTTAATGGAGTGTCTGTTTTAAGGACAAGCTGTTTTTCAAGCTGCAGAGAAGTTCCCCCAGCTCTTATCCTTGCCCTGCCAAAGGCTGAGGGCAGCTTTGCAATCCCCCCATCCCTTCTCCTTCATTTTCAGCAGCCCACACCAACCCAGAGCAGAAGTGGAACAGAACCAGCTGCAAACACGTGTGACTTTTCCATTTCCACGGGGCACTCGGAGCCCAGCTGCTCCCAGGAGAGCTCCACACCCAGCAGAGCACTCAGGCTCCTGCCTCCTTGCCACCCTCAGGAGTGAGGAAACAGGACAGAGGAGGGAAGAGGACAAAGCCCCTTCAGATGGGAAAGCTCTGTGTCGTTACTGCTGATGAATCCAACGCACATCTGATGAGGCAGAGACAGAAACTCAGGCCCTGAGGAGGCACAAATGCTTCTAAATATACAGAGAGACCAACTCCCTTCTCTCCCCTCTCCCTGCTTGCCTCCTTTGTTCATTTATTCCCCTCAGAAGAACAAGGCGTCCTCCTCCCCCAGCTGGAAGTGCTGCCTTTCCACGGGAGCAGCAGGACCTGGGGCCTCTGCCTGCATCCCCAACATGAAAAGCTTTAGCAGGAGCCTTCTGCTCAATGAAACATTTCCTTCCTGCTGCCCAGCACGGACACAGAGATACCTGCTCAGTGAGGAACGTGCTCCAAAGGGCTCTCTGGTATGAATTCCCAGGATTAACGGAGCAAGGAGCAGAGCTGGGGGAGCCTGGTGCTTATCAAAGGTCTTTTTTGGCTTATCGGGTTTGCTCCCTCACCTCTGCCACTGATGGCACAAAATAAAAGTCTCCTGGCAACTGCTGCTTTCAGCCTGCGAGTGCTGAAACACAAAGGAATACCTGAGAACGCTTTAAGTTGCCAGAAAAAATGTCATTTCTCCCAGCTGCTTATTCCTCCCTCGGTGATATCAATTCTTTATATTGGATAAGAACAGCAGGGAAAACACAGAATTCATGTGAAACAAGATTAGCCCCTCCACCAGCAGAACTGCATGAAAAAAGCCACAATTAGAAGATGCCTGCTCTGGTTTCCAGCCTGTGGACAACACCTGACAGCACCAAGTGTCCCCTACCTGTTTGGAGTAGCCTCCATAGATGATGATGTTGCCCTCGGGGGTGGGAGTCATCTGACAGCCAGATCTTGGAGCAGGCCCAATCCCTGCTGGAGCCAGCCTGCTCCAGGTGAAGCAGTCCAGGTTGAAGGCGTACACGTCGTTGTAGTAGATGTAATCTCTGGGGAGAGCACAGGGGCAGGCTCAGGACAGGCTGGAACAGCCCTTCAGGGCTCTGCTCACAGCCCTGGGACAGCACAGCTGTGATCCCACAGCGTGCCAGACCCCACTGGGGAAGGTGTTTCTATGAGATAAGGATCTGATAAGATTCAGAGGCCAGAAGTGCTGGACTGAGCTGTGGCTATGAGGATGGGCAGCTTCTTCAGTGCTACAGTGATTTCTCCCACACCTGAAGACTTTAAATCAAGGTCTCTTATCTTTTTGACACAAGAATCTATTTCAGTCTCAGTCCTGCTGAGGATAACCCTCCCATCAACACCCAGATTTCTGTTTCTGGTGAAACTTTGTTGCCTTTTTAAAGGACTCAAACCCCCACCCACCCACCTTGCACTCTCGTGGAAACCTCCAAAGATGATCAGCTGCCTCTTGCACGCCACCATCCGATGTCCACTTCGTCCAGAGGGTCCTCCTGGTGCCCTGAAACACAAAGAAATCCCATTTATCAGCAAAACCCCCTTTCCTGTAGTGCATCAGACCATTTTTATTGAAGTCACTGGCAGCTGAGCTGGCTGAGCTCAGCCTCTCCTGGAAATGGGAACCATGGGGAACGTGGCTGCCTCAATCCGTGTCTGCTTTTCTCCACAACAGGACGTGTGCTCTTCCTGGAACTCTTGGGATGGCAGCACAGGCAGCTTTATTCCTAGAGATAAACCACCTTAAACAGCACCCAAAGTCTTTTCAGTGATGACTCAGGAGCTGATTTTTCAGGGGAGTTTAATGAACAGCACTGAACTGGCACAATTGCAGGGAAGACACTCCAAACTGAGATGTTTTCTCCAAGCACCAAGAGACAAAGCCTGGCTCTGACATCCCCCCTCCTTGAGCATCTTAGGAAATCACGTCCCCACAACACCTTCACTCATCCACCTGCAGTTTGGGTACGACACCAAACCAGGGAAAACACTTCATGAATTACTCAGATTTCCTCCAGAACGAAGGCACTGCAGCAAAACAAGTCAGCATTATCATCATTATCCTTCTGAAGGAGGGCAGGGAGAGATGGGAGGTTGGGAAGGAGGGTGGGGAGGCCCTGTGGGAGCTGTGGCTGCCCCCGGATCCCTGGAAGTGCTCAAGGTCAGGTTGGACAGGGCTTGGAGCAGCCTGGGACAGTGGAAGGTGTCAGGGCTGGAACTGGATGAGCTTTAAGATCCCTTCCAGCCCAAACCACTCCATGATTCTGTGACTCACTCCATGATCCCACACACTCAAAAGCAGCTCCACATCCCTGCCCTGCTCTCCTAAACTTTCCTGACCCTTCAGTTAAATGTGCTGCTTCCAGAAACAAGCAACACCCCCTCCATCTGTCCATCCCAAAAGGCTCCTGAGGAACCTGGCAGCTGGACACAGCATTCCAACGTGGATTCACCTTCCTTCACGTTCACCTGCAGCATCACACGAGAGACAACAAAAAACACTCCAAGAACTCTCAAATAAAGCCAACTTTGGGCCCAACTGGAGGGCGAACAGGGTTTGCTCTGTGTGTTCTGTGCCCCCATGGATGGATCCATCCCATTTTCCCTCGCTGGAGAGTCTCCCAAAGTGCCCAACTGGCACCACTGAGCCCTGCAGACTCCTCCAACAGGCAGCCTTAACGTGTGGAAGTGATTGCACAACCAGGGCCTAAATAAAGTTGAAAACAGCAGCAAAACCTAAAGCCACAACGCCCCCAGCCACACCAGGGAGCTGGGAATGTGGTGATGGATTTCTGTGGAGAGGGAAAATGAGGGCCCTTATTCACCATGGAAAATGACAACCTCACCCCGGTGATAATGAGAAACTCCACGAGAACAGCAGAGTTTGGGGAAGACTGAATTAATATTGATTGCTTGGACTCTTTATTCTAACAGAGAGGAGGTTTTTCCAGGCATTTACTGGGTTTTTAAGTATCATCCTGCAGAACAGCAGCTCTGGCATTAATTCCATCAAGCCCTGAAATCATTATTTTCTCCTGCTGTAACAAAGCTCCCGTGTCATTATTCCAAAAGATGGCACTTTTTAAATCATCTTTTTATTTTTTTTTAAGTAGAGAATGAATTAAAACCCAACATGAGCACTAAAATCCTGTTCCCAGAGAATATCTTGCGCCTTGTTTCTCAAGCAGGTTTCCTCCAAGTTCAAAATCAATTCTGAGCAATAAAAGGTTTGTTCACTGATGAGTTTTAATAAAGCTCCCACCGATGTAGATTTAACTCCAAGTCACAAATGGCACAGTCAGGCAGGACTGGCAGTGATGCAGAACCTCATTCCCACTCCAGAAAGATCCTCCTGCAACTTGTTTTCCAACTACAAACTCTTCCCTTTTACCTGTTTCACTGCTCCTGGTCCCAAAGAACCATTTTGGAAATGGTTTCCCAGACTTTCTGATTAATGCTTTATTTCATGGGGTTGACACCAGAAAGCAGACATGTGGGAGGGAGCTGTAAATTCTCCAGACTTTTTTTTAAAAAAACAGATCCAAAAGTCTGGCTAAGGACTGGCTCTACACATGTACAGCATGAGGCTGATCTGAGCTGCTCCATAAGAAATTTCCTTTTGCTCCTGGAGTTACTCTGGGACTTGTAGTAACAAATCAGACCTGAATTCAGCCCCCAGATTTGTGAATTACTCGTCCCAGTGGCTACAGGCTGCAGGAGCTACCTCCTCATCCAGGGGATGCTCAGGTGAAGCTTGGGAATGCTCAATAATAATAAAAGTGGGGATGAAGAGAACATCCCATCAATGGGGCACTTCAGGACAGAGCACTTTGAAGCTGAACTCAGGATTTGTGTGGCTTTCCACCTTTCCCTGTGGATGTCCCAGTGCTGGGGTCAGTGGCACACACAGATCCTGTCCCCTCGTGTTTGGACACTCAGGTGGAAGGTGAGAAAGGAAAAAACAACCAGCACAGGGCCCCAAATCCTGAAGTCCAATCCCTTGCAAAGCCAAACCACAGTTGTACGTTTGTTTCCTGATCTACCAAGAACAAGCTCATTTCTGGGCTGACAACCTACTTGATTTACACCAGAACACCCTTCTTTTCTTGGCATTTCCCACCTGGGGTGGCAGGACCTGATTTTTCTGGTGAGCAAGGAGAGGCATCCATCAGACACCAGCCTGTGCTGCTCTGCAGGGACTGCTCCAGTTAAACAGAGCCTGGTGGAACTGGGTTATTGACAGCACCACATCCCACCAAATCCTACAGCAAGTCCCATCAACATTCCGGAATTTCAGTGAAGGGAGGCTCAAATGACAGCTCCAGAGGAGGGATGTGGCAATTCCCAAGCACGAGCCCCAGGATGCTCCCTGTCTCTCCCTGAGGGAGTGCACTGGGCCACAAAGAGCTGAGTGGGAATGTTCTGTCGAGGAAGGAATGAGGCAATTAGGTTAAAATATTGCTGCTCCAAGGCAGGGTAACAAACAGTTCATGGACTGAGGAAACCTCGTGCATCACACACAAGATAAGGTGGCTGCACTAAGTCAAAGTCAGCTGCTGGCACGGCTTCTAACGGGCTGGGATTTGCTGTGTTTGGATCATCTTTGTGCATGCAAAATGCAAGGAAACACAGCTAAATCCTGCTAAATATAGCAACTTTTAACTCTGTCAGGCTGCCTGGCACCACTGTGCTCTGTGCTAGGAGAAAAAAGAGCTGCACTTTCCCAGCACAGGGAAGTTTTCAGAGTTTGTCAAGGTTTTCTCTTCCCAAGTGTTTCACAGTCAAGCCCCTCACAGCACCAGGTTCCTGGCAGGAAGTGTAGGTCAGGAAGGACAATATAATTGTCTGGAATCTGAACTGTGGGGCTGGAATAACCAGGTTTTCTAGAATTTCAGGTTTAGATCACAGCAGGGTCATCTTGGACAAACCAACACATCAAACCCACCTGGAACTTGTGATCCTTCCCGTGGGAACAGAAATGGAAACTCTGCCTCTCTTATCCAGACATTTCTTCATGAATAATTAATTCTCTTTATTATTCACACTAAAATGACGTCTTCTAAACCCAACTCTAGTCTGTACCCCATGTCTGTCATCTGGCATTTACTGGGGTAACACTGGCACCACACAGGATACGTGGAATTATTGCTTGGCCTGTGTGAAGGCTCTTTGTGCCAGGGATGGTTCCTCACCACGACCCAACAAATGGGAAACGCTGAAGGAAGTGAAGTGCAGCAGGTGTCATGATCAGAGTTTTCAAAGTAGCAGGAAAAAATCCCTTGTAGAACTCATGAATCACCTCAACAATTTCCTCTTCCCCTTTCCAAGCAGCCTCCTGATCAAGATGCCAGATGGAAAAGCAAAGGGGCAGCAGAACCTGGATTTTCAGGCTCAGCCAGGTCAGCATTAAAACAAAGCCATTCCCTCCCACTGCCTCATTCATGCAGCTCCTGGAGCTCAGCCCAGGGATGGGGAGGGGATGGGCTCTGTCCGATTCCAACACTGGGACCAGGGCATGGGTGTTCCCAAAATTCCAGCAAGGCTGAAGGACAGAGGGTCACCCAAACATGGCAGGAAGCTCACACGGAGTAGGCTCCAAATTCCCACTCGTCAGGCACTATCAATGCTCCCACTTTGCAGGGAGAGGGAAAAAGGGGACACAGGCACAGTGAGTCAGTGTGTGACCTCAGGCATGTGCCAAGGCAGAGCCAGGGCCTCCATCCCTGCACAGCTCATCCAAAACCAGCCTCAGCTACTGTGCAGGCAGAGGCAGACACAGGTAACAGACCCCTCACTTTTAAAAGGGTGAGAGACACAGACCCCATGCTTGTAACAGAGTGAAAAGGGATCAGCCTGGGCAGAGCTGGTGTTCCCACCTGAAGGAAGAACATGGGGCTCCTAAGTGACCAAAAGCTGCTGCTTTTCCCAGTGCACTTCGAGGGTGATCTGGAGCTCCAGCCCAACCAAAGCTGTGTTCTGACTACAGGACAATCCCAAAGTCCAAGAGGAAGCCAATCCAAACTCAGACTCAAAGCCAAGCTCCTGCCTCTCAGTCCCCTGGGTGTCACATCAGAACTCCTCTCATGCAAATACAAACATGAGCAGCCAGAGCGAGGAGCCAAAGGTTAAGGAAACATCAACACAGGGCTTTGGGACAGATCCACTGAAAATATTTACACCTTCACGCCTGTCAGAAACTACCAGGGCATTTGGCATCTGTTTCCTTTGACAGGTCTGAATTACGAGCTTGTTTATCCCCAGGAATCTCCAGGTAGCAAATGCCAGTTCCCAGGAGTGAAGGTGGCTCTGTGGGTAGGCACAAACTGGCTTCTCCAGACATGGTAAAACTGGGAGATCCTTGCACTGGTCTTGTACAGCCCTCACTGGAGGAGCCCAGGGAAACAGAGCATCAGTTTTGGACATCTGGACCTGCCAGGGTTGGGAGTAGAGAGCTGCTCATGATATTCTTCCCTTCAGTTAAGCAACACCCAGGCACACCCCTGCCCCAAAAATCACCTATTAAATAAGCCAGCTTTGGTCTCAACAGACTTGGAACACATCTCTCACTCCCACTTCTTTCTGGAGGTGACTTGTCCACCTCTTCGAGGATGGACACCTCTGTATTTAAGGGAGAGCTGGGAAATCACAGCACTGGGGCAGGAATCATTGGATCACAGTGGCACAGCCCCTCCTGAGGTCACCACCAAAGAATGAATGAACACCAGGGTTCTCAGGGATCATCTGGTCCAACCTCTCTTGGCAAGAGCATGGTCTAGACATGAGGGCCCAGCACTTACTTGATCTGCTCCCAGGTCTTGGTGGCCAAATGCAGGACCCAGAGATCCTTGTAGTGGTAGAACTGCTCCCCGTTGGGCGAGGCAAACTCCCCCCCGAAGATCCAGAGCTGCCCCCCAGCCGTGGGCACCACAGCTGCCTGCAGGAGAGGGAAGAGCTGGATCAGAGCAGGATTCCCACAGAACTTCACCACTCAAGCACACGGCTCCAAATCCCAGGGAATCTCTGGGGCTGAAGGAAGGAGAATTTGGAATAAAAGGTACTCAGCCTTTAGCACACCTTCCCCAGAGCAAGGGAAAGCTGGCCAAGCAGCTGGGCTCTTCCCAGTTCCTGTGGGAAGTTCAAAGTTTCCTAGGAAGTATCTTGGGATTAGTTTAACAAAAATTGTTCAACTCTGTTCGGAAAAAAGCAAAAGAAAGCAAGCAAAAAACCCCCAAATGCAGAAAGAAATGTGCAGCATTTGGACAAGAGGAGAGACTGTTATTGCTTTGAAAGTGTCATAGCACAGAGGGGTTTTTATCTCTTTTTTTTACACAGAGCAGCACCAAAACACCTCTGGCATGCAAGCTGCCAGTCAAAAGCAGGAAAGAGAGGAAGGCTCCACTTCATTAAAATTATCTGTGTTAGGACCAAGTAAGAAGAAAGGAATCCCAAGAAGAAAAATTTGTGGCTGTGCAAATTTCAATTTGTGTTTTTTCCAGGGTACCCATCACAGATCAACCTTGGGATAATCTCTTTCCTCACAAGGCTTTATTCCCTGCCTGTCTCTCCCAGCAAAAAAAAAGATTTTTAGCCCCACACAGAACCATGCCCTGCCATAAACCAGCCCAAACATGAAAGGATGAAATTAGAAAATCCAGGGTGTGCTTTCAGGCAGGATTTGTGGGAACATGAAGTTACCTGAACAAAGGGGGTATGTGCCTGAATTCCATGGGCATCCAGTGCTTAAAAGCTTAAGGGGAAGGTTTATGCAACAGCCTGCTCATACTTGTGGGTGACCTTTCCAAGAGCTGGCTTGAAATTCGTGACAAAACCAAACCTTTTCTTTGAACAACTGCCAACACCTGCCCTCAGCTCCTCTCACCTCAACTCCAGCAGTGTGTCAGAGACCAGGGATGACAAATAAAACTGCAAACATGCACCTGGCACCCCCAGACACACTTCTGTTTAACTCTGAGCTGTTAAACACAGAGCTACAAGGACGACACGCCAGTCAGCTCATGTCCCCTGTGAAACCATAATTAATTATCAGGCAGAAAACACTGCTGAAGCAGGACTCCTCAGTTTTTTGGTGTTGTAATCCAGCTGCAGCTCCCGATCTGCTCCCTTTGGATGGAGCTGCTCGACAGCCACCTGCTGGCTACTGGAATGTGGCCTCTGAAATCAAGTTCTAGTTTAAACAACACAAAGCAGCCCAAAAGTCAAGTCAGAATCTTTCAACTCAAGGATACACAGCCCCGTGCAAGACTGGCACTTAGTAAGGTAAGGAGGGGATCTGAGCCTAACTGGGGTGTTGGATCTTACCAGGGAGCTCTGGAGAGCTTTGGGATGGGTAGGAAAAGGACACCCACATCCTCTAGGGCAGCTTTGGGAAGGTACCAGTCACCCACTGGCTGCAGCAGGTAAGGAAATCTATCAGCTGCTGAGGGCCAAAGACCTGCAAGAAATACAAGTCTTTGGTCCAGTTTCCACTGTGCAGGTGTTCACATGAAGTAAACAAACCCAAATCCCTCATCCTCACAAGCAGCCAGCGACCTGGACTTCCAGAGGGGTGGGGAAGAGCCCAAGTGCTCCCTGCTGGCAGCAGCAGCAGTGTCTGGGCTGCTCATGGGTGTAGGGCTGTGGCCATGAAGGGAATAATGCACTTTGCATTAAAATTCTAGTTTGAAAATTCAGGGCCTTCTCTGGGACTGTGGATTTGAGCTGGTCCTTGTACAACACAGCAAAGAGAATTCATTTCTAAAGAACAATCTCCCCTCTAGCTCTGCTCGAGCCCTGCCAAATCAACAGATACAACCCCAAAGCTTCCTCCCACACTGAACACTTCCAGAGGACAGCCAGGGGTCACAGCACCTCGGACAGGCTTGGACAGGCCCCTCAGCAGAAGAGCTGAAGTGACACCACTGGCAGCCCGTTACAAGGACAACAAAGAGAGGCAAGAAACCCTCAGGAGCTGAAAAAATTAAAACCCCTCCTCCCAAATCATCTTTAGAACAACTGCAGCTGCTGCTGTGGCAGCCAGAGCTTTACCTGGTGAGCACAACGCCGCGGGGGTGGGTTGGGGATCTCCAGTTTGGCCCAGCTGTTCTTCCTGATGTGGTAAATGTACAGCTCATTGTACAGGTAGGTCTGTGAGGCAGGGACAGGAAACAGCAGCTCAGCTCAGCTCAGCTCTGCACGGCAGAATTTGGGGTGAGGATACACAGCACAACCTCCTCAGCATGCAGGGAAGGAGGATGAGGAGCTCCTGCCCTGCACTGGGAGGCAGGAGCTGTTCCCCTGGGCTGGATTGTTCCTTCCCACACTGCTGGGGACAGCTTGAGATAGGAGGATTTAAAAAGCTGGAGCTTAACACAGATGTCCAGGTTAAAGCTGCTCAACTCCAGAGCAAAGGACAGCTCCAGGTGGTGAAAAAAGCAGAATTAGTTTAGCACATCACACTGGGCAACCCTGAGGTGGCCAAATATCACTGCCAGGCTGGAGTTTTCTCCAGTTTGTCTCCAGGAGCACAACAACCACCTGCAACCTGCAGAAATTTAGGAACAAGAGAGTTCCTGAGAGCAATAATTTCCCATCTCCAAGGCAGGCGATGCCTTGCCAGCAGCAAAGGTGCAGAGATAATCTTGTTTTGAGAAGTGGGAGAGATTCTTCACTAGTTATCCCAAATGAGGGGCAGATACGGCTACGATTAAGTCTGGAGAAATTATGAAGCCCTGAAATATTGATGCTGAGACAATCACTCTGACTCCTTAATGGGTTCCAGCGTGTCTCCTTCCTGCCAACTGCTCAGCCATCAGACAGAGCCACGGCAGAATTAAAAGGCTATTTTGCTCTCATTCAGGGACAAATACATATTTTATGACTGTGCCTTGAATTTCCCTTCAAATGAGACTCGTGCAAATTACAGGAAAAGGAGGGAGGGGGGAGACGAAGAAGAAGAAAATGAAGTATACATTACTTTTTGGCCATTGAAATATTCACCTCCAAAAAGGATCAGCTCGTCTCTCTCGGGGTGAGCACAGAGGGAGCAGTTCAGCCTGAAAGAAAAAAAGAGGATGGAAAAAACAGATCTGAAAGTCCTTAAAACCCCTGAACCTTGGAGCCTTTAACTCGGGCACCAGCACCTCTGCCCTCCAGCCACGAAGGTCTCTCCATCATCTGCCAAATTACCCTGCTGTGATGTTCACCCCAGGGCTAAAAACTTCTCCAAAAGAAATTAATTTCTTCCAAAACTTCCAGCAAGATGAATTGGGCACTGTCTGAGAGCCTCTCCTATTTCAGGAGCACACGTTACTCTGTGATTTAACTCCCCCTTTGACGTGAGCTCCTGAATTTTAATGCTGGGGTGGCAGGAACAAAAATGACTTTGATGAGGGCACAGAACTCTGGGCTGTCTCCATTTATCTGTGCCATTATTCTGCACTTGCTGCTGGTCACTGCTCTCCTCAATACCCCAAGTATGTGAACATCACTTAATAAAGTGGTTTTTACCTCATGACACATCCTTTTGCCTCTGAATTCCCTCCAGCCCTCTCGTCCAAATCCAAAACTTCCTCTTCACTTTTATTTTCCCTCAAAGCCCTGAAGTCTAACTCTGCTGTGCCTCTTTTGTGCTGATGGGATGGTTAAAAAGTGGATTTTGATGCCCAAAAAAAGGCTTTTGATCTCTTTTTAACCACGAATTCAGTATTCCAGGTTTCATAACTCCTGGTATTTTCTTACTCCAGATACCAATTATACCTTTCACTCTTGGGAAATAACTTTACATAAATAAATGCCACTAAAAGCACTCCCAACTGCTCTGCAAGTGGCAGCCAAAGCCTCACACAAGCTCTTACCTGGGTGAGGGGGGTGGGCAGGATGACTCAATTACTTGGGTCTTTTTAGCATCCAGACTTTGGAATTCTGCTATCAGGGCTTCAAGATCCTCCTGGAAATAAAAGCCAGACATGAGCTGCTTGACGTGCACAGAAGCACACATGAAACCAGCACTCACTCCCACAATTTCCCTTTAAAAAAATAAATAACTGCCCAAATACAACTGGAAACTCCTTTATACCCAGAGAAACCTCCTGTATCTTTATTCCTTTTCAAGTTCACTCAATTAAAACCAAAATCTGCCCCCCAAAACTGCTGACAGACCAAGGGCAGGAGCGGGATTGCAGCAAGAGGGAGGCTCTGAGCCAGCGTCTCTCCTACAACCCCACTGCTCATCCCCTCCCTTCAGGTCACCTTTCGGAAGGTGTGGGCCAAGCAGAGATTTCCAAAGTGTGAGAATTTTGCCTCTGCAGCCAGGACACGTCTACAGGCACACTTCCCATGCCTTCAAGTTTTTAATTAGGCCATTAACACCAGGCTTTGACCAGGGAAAAGTCGCTGTTTTGAGGCTTAAATACAAGTAGCTCCTCTAGGAGTGTGAGAAACAAGGATTTTCATTCACTTTTAAGACCAGAAGAAAAGGATGAAGATAGAAAGCAAGAAAGACCCTTTAATTACGTTTTCCGGTCCTTCTTTTACACCTGCTGTCGCACACAATGGCTCCCATGCGATTTAACCAAGTAACTGATTCTGCTTAGAACCAGAGAATCAAGGACTTTAAAGCTCATCCCATTCCACCCCCTGCCACGGGCAGGGACACCTTCCACCACCCCAGATTGCTGCAAGCCCCGTCCAGCCTGGCCTGGAACACTCCCAGGGATGGAGCAACCCTGCAAGTCCAAGTACAAGGAGGTTTGGACAACGCTCTCAGGCACACGGTGGATTGCTGAGGTGTCTGCGCACGGCCGGGACCGGGAACGGGACCGGATGATCCCCTCCAACTCAGGATATCCTACGGGTTCCCTGATCCACACCTGGACAGCCCAGGTTCCGTTTGGATTCGCTGCTTTGCTGCCAGCCCTGTCCCCAACCTTCCCCCCGCACCCACAGCGGCCCCGCGCCCTCACTCGCGCCCGTCACCTCCTCCTTCTTGGCTCGGCGGGACACCTTCTTCTCCATCTTCGCCGCCGTCTTCTCGGCGCCTTTCCCCTTCTTGTCGCGTTTCCCTTTCTTCCCCATGGCGGCGGGGCCGGGGTACCCCGGGATTCCGGCCGGATCACAGCGGGACGGGGCCGGGATACTCNGGAGCGCTGCGGGAGCTCCGCGGGCCGCGGCCGCCCCGAGCCGGCGTCAGGAGCCCCGCAGCGCCGGGGAGAGGGGTTAATGGAGTTCCGTACACCGGCAGGCACTGCCCGCACAGCCCTGGCACGGCTTGGACGCGTTGGGGTTGATGCCCGCCCCGGGCAGAACGTGGAGCCCACAAAATGGCCCCCTCCCCTCACACAAAATGGCCCCCCCTCAGGGGAGGGCATGGCGGGGCACGGCTCGAGGGGAGGCCCAGGCTGGGCAAGGGGACGGTGCCAGGCTCTGTTCAGCGGNGGGCCGGGATACGCCGGGATCCCGCCGGGATTCCAGCCGGATCACGCCAGGACGGGACCGGAATACTCTGGGATGACAGCGGGACGGGGATGGGGCCGGGATACCCCGGGATCACACCAGGATCACACCGGGATCACGCCGGGCCGGGGCCGGGATACCCCGGAAGGCCCCGGGATGCGGCCGCTCCCCCCCGGCCGCTCCCTGTGCCGGGCGGCAGCGCCCCCTGCCGCGCCGGCGGACTCCCGGCCGNCAGCGACACGGCAAGCAGCAAATGGTCGTAAACTAAACCACAAGAAGTTCCGTCTCAGCGTGAGGGTGGCAGAGCCCTGGAGCAGCTGCCCAGGGAGGTTATGGAGTCTCCCTCTCCGGTGACATTCCGAGCCCACCTGGATGCGTGCCTGTGTCACCTGCTCCAGGTTGCCCTGCCTTGGGCTGGATGCTCTCCAGAGGTCGCTTCCAACCCTAAATATTCCCCGATTCTGTGACGAGGATCGATTTATTCGCGGCAAGGGTCGTTAAACATCGGCAGGGGCTGCCCAGGGAGGTTTGGAGTGCCCATCCCTGGAGGTGCCCAAGGAAGGACAGGAGGTGGCACTCGGTGCTCTGGGCTGGGGACAAGGTGGGCATCAGGCACAGGTTGGACTCGATGATCCTGGAGCTCTTTTCCAACCTCAGTGATGCTGTGATGCTGTGATTCTGTAATTCCATCACCTGAGACATGAGACCAGGCCTGGTGGAGGCTCTGTGGAGAAATAAAATAAAAATAAACCACAGGCAGAATTCCCCAGGGATTGGAGCGCTGTGCAAGTGTTTTCATTTCCAGCTGCAGACTTTTGGGAATGGGGTTTATCCAGGCCACTCTCCAAGTCCTGAGTTGTTGGAGAGCCAAAGTCAGTACAGGCACTGTCAGGTGATGCCAGGCAGCTGCTTTTCCCTCAGTGATGAGGAAGGAATAATGATGATTTACATGGTATTGCACTCAGATTCTGAGCCCAGGGAAAAAATCCTGGGAAAACACCTACTTGGAACACCTAAGGGTGTAAATAGGGGTTGAAATACATCTTTGAGCTGCGATTTCATCCCACTGCGCATCAAAATTGCCACCATGACTGTTTCTTGCCGAGCAGAAGGCATAAAACCATCATCTTTTTCACTAAATTCCCACAAAACCCCTCATTTCCTGGAAGCAGGGTGGTTTTCACCACCCCAAACCAGCGAGGATCTCCAGTAAGGTACAGCTCAACACCCACTGAGTTCTCCCAAACATCCAGCACGTGCTGTGGAACTGCAGGATGGATCCTTCACTGTGAACATCCCCCTGCTCCTGAACCTGGCATCAGGGAAACGCAGCCCTGGAGTGCAGAGGGAAGAGCTGGGAAAGTCATTTTGGGGTTGCAGACAATGGACATGGTGAGCAACACTTTGTTTTCCTGCTGGTTCTCAAAACACTGTGGTTCCAGCTCAAGCTGCAGCGTGTCCGTGTTTATGTGCAGGAAGAGGAACAGAAACTACAGAGGCACCGGGTCAAGGGAGTGGGACAATTGCAATTCCCAGAGGTGGGAGCTCTGCCGAGTTCCCTGGCGCTACAAACGGGCTCGGAAGTTTCCCTGCTGGGCTTCAGCCTCAAGAAGACACCAGTGTGTGAGAACACATCCCTTCCTGGTGTCTGCAGGTCAGCAATTCCTCCAGGTCCGGATCTTCCAGCACTTTTTAGGGGGGCTTTGAAATAAAAAAGCTGCATTTTTAGGAAATTAACCCTCAAACTCTTCACCTGTGGAGGGAGCAAGAAGTTTTTCCCCTCCTGCACCCCCAGCTCTGGTTGCCCCTTTTTGGTGCTTGGTCATTCATGGATATTTCCATAAATTCAGAGGTGCTCCGAGCTCACATTGCTTTCTCACCCCTTTATTTTCCATGGTCCTGGGGCAGTTTTGGACGTGCAGGGTCGTTCACAGCTGGCTCCCACGCGGGGCAGGACACTGCTGGTGGGAGCTCTCTGATCTCTTGAACTCCCCAGCCCGGTTTCTCACGGGGGGATGTGAGAAGGGACGGTGGGGGCACAACCAAAGCTTTGCTCTGCACTTTGAAAATGCAAAGCACGACCTGAGTGTGAAACAGGGCAGGAATTCCTCAGGGATAAACACAGCCCTGCTCCACTGCTGAGGAGCTGCTGCGTCCACCACGGTGACTTCAGGGATGAGTCTTCCTTAAAAGGATGAGGGTAAAGATGAGGCTAAAGACCCGACAGCACCAGCATGCCCTAAAACATCAATTTAAGACTCCAACAGTGACTTAGGTGAGCTCTTTTCCACAAGCTTCCCATCACCCAGGATGGGAAAGGCCGCTCCACGTTCCCACAGTCCCACCAACATCTGCACACAGCTGGCAGACAGCTGTGGCTGCGAGCTGGGGCACACGCACACACAGAGCTCCCACGCCCAGATGTCCCCCACTCCTTTCTGCTGGGTCTCAGGTTGGGTGCCTGCTTTGTTTGGAGGAACATAAGCTGGACTTTGGCCATGTTTGCACATTTCGTGCTCTGAAGCCGTCCCGTGCTGTTGTCTCTGGCAGCCCCTCTCCAGCTCTGACCTATACAAAGCCCACGTGGTTCGACTTTGTTATTTCTTTATAGTCTGGAATATGCTCATTCAACAGGATGGTAAATCCAGCTGTATCAGCAAAGTAAAGAATAACAGGCATGAAAGCCTCAGAAAAGGCTCAAAAGCTTTTTCCCACAAGTCTTCTTTGTGCTCTAACACTTGATTTATTTTTCCCCTGTTAATGCTTTCCGAAGCCAGTAGCAAGGAAGGAATTAATGCCACAGATTAGGCGGGAGGACATGCTGACAGCACAGGAACTAAATCAACCAAAAAGGCATTGCAGTGGTTGGGATTGCTGGTGTTGGAGAGTTCTGACTGTGTCTGTATGGAAAGAGGAGGATAAAGATAAGCCCTGCAGACAGAGAGAGCTGCGGGGCTGCTGATGGGGAGTGTTTCATACAATCATGGAATGGTTTCGTTGGAAGGGATCTTAAAAACCATCTCATTCCACCCCCTGCCATGGGCAGGGACACCTTCCACTATCCCAGGTTGCTCCAAGCCCTGTCCAGCCTGGCCTTGGACACTTCCAGGCGTGGGGAGTCCAACTGTGCTGGTGGGATGCACCACAGTGGGAATTGGGAGCACTGCCAGGGAACACAAACTCGTGGCAGTAACATCTGGGAACTCAGGAGTGTCAGAAAAGTTCAGCAGCGCCAGGGCTTCGAGAGACCTGGGACACATCAGGATGCCCTGGAAAAATTATTTCATTTAACCCCAGAAAATTGTGGAATTGTTAAGGTTGGAGCAGGCCTTGAAGATCATCAAAGCAGCGCCACATTCACTGCCAACCACATCCCCAGGTGCCACATGCACACGGTTTTCACACACTTCCAGCTATGAGGACTCCACCACTGCCCAGGGCAGCCTGTGCCAGGGCTTGACAACCTTTTCCATGAAAAAATATCCCAAATATCCGATCTAAACCTCCCCTGGCAAATCCTGAGGCCGTTTCCTCTCACCCTGTCACTGGAAGCAGCTTCACGCAGGAAAACTTCACGCCATGAGTCAAAATAACCTTTGGTCTCCTGGCTCCGCCTGCAATTTTCCTCCTCCACACAGATAAAATCAGGAGAAATCCACCCAAAATGTGCCCTCCAGGCTCTGGTGACAGCCAGAGTTGTTAATTTCCAAAGGCAAATCCAGCAGAGGGACAAAGGCATGTCCATAACCGAGGCCCACTTGGAAAAAAGTTGGGAATTCTTGGTTTTTACCCTGGCTGTGCTGACAGTCCAGCAGAGGCCCCTCAGTCCCTGCTTATGCTGGGAGCACCTGGAGCTGGACTGGGAGCAGGCAGGCGGCTGCTGCTCCACTCAAGGCTCATTTATAACCAGGAGCTGATAAAATCTCCCAGGCATTGAATTGGCTTCCTGGATTTTCTGTTTGGAAATCGGTGCTTTAATATCTCGAGAACAGAGGAAGCCAAGGAAGGCAGAGGCTTCCCTTGAGGGAAATACAAAGCGTGGCAGTATCCAGATACACGTCCCGAGGGACATCCATCTGAATCCATCAGCAAAGTGCCAGGCTTGAGGCCAAAAATTCCCCGTGAAGCTGTGAAAGCCCTTACTTTTGCCATCCCGGTAGGATTTCCTTGGGGTTTCTGTACTTTTTGAGAGGAAAATTGGAGCAAAAAAATAGGAATGTCAGAGCGAAGGAGCCTGAGTCTCCCCCCTCTCTGATCTCTGGCTTTAACTGGTTACGGGTTGGGAGAAATAGAGAATTTCTGGTTTGGGTAAAGCAGCTGACCCTGCGCTGAGGGGATGCTGACTGTGCTGGGATCCACCTTCTGTGCCAGAGCAGGGAGGTCGTGGAATTATTTCAGCTGTTCACCAGGAGCAGCTGCTGCATGAGAAGGGGCTGCTCCCACTGTTCACTGAACGTGGTTTTCCAGCTTATCCCCATCCTCAAAAGCACCAGAATCCCAAAATTCCCTTCAGGGAAAGGTTCTGGTGGCTCAATCCCAGCACACGTGTGTGCTCACGTCTCTGAGTAAGCCCAGCAGGACGGGGCTCTTGGAGGAATGGCTGTTTCTGCGCTATTCCAGCCAGATTTCCACCCAAATTCCTCTGCAAGCATCACTGCCCTCCTTTGTCCTTTATCAGACACCAGGATTGCTGCGGGGACCGGGCTTTGGTGCCATTGTTCCATCAGAGCAGCTTTGGTGGGGGTATTTCGGGTGTGACCGCGGTGTCCCTGAGCTGTGCTGGGATTTCCCAGCCCAGAACCGAGGCTGCTCCTGATGGAAAAGCTCCAGCGGCTGCTCCGAAAGGCATTTCCAGCTCTTGCCACATTGTCTGGGACACTGACCCCATCAGTCTGCTCCTGCCGTGTGCCAGCACCACGACGGCGGTGAGAAAGCAGAAATCTTAGACTGTCTTTATGTCTGTCCTGGATCTTCATTAATTAGGCTGGTGAACCATTAATTAGGCTACCTAAGCTTCTTTAGAGATGCTTAATCTTCCTGGGCGAGCTGGGCTCACAATATCCACAATATCCAGCTGACACCAGCTGAAACTGCTTTTCCCTACCCATCACCAGCCTTGTTTTGCTCTATTCCCAATTTGCTTATGAACAAGTTTTGATATTTTTCCGCTCATTTATGTCCCAAGCTGACCCAGAAGCACTTCAAATGCTTTGTCATTACACAGGTGCCTGGCTTACCTGGAGCCAAGGTTTTGTTGGTCCAGGGGCACAATTTGGGGCTCAACCTAGTACCTTTGAACCCACTTTGAAATGTCTAAAGAAATAATTGGGTGAACCTGAGAGAAATAATTTAAGTAAAAGGAAACCTCGGAAAATCAGGGGTGAGAGTGAGAAGCGAGTCCTGGCTAGTGAGGTCATATTGCTCAGAGAGCAAAGCAGCCAAAAATACCTTCAAATCCGCTGCCCTTATGCAAAGGAACATTTTTTGCCCCTATTATTCAAATTCGGAGTCTGATGCAACCCGGGCTGAAGTGGAGTCAGGCTGCAGTGGCTGCGGAGCCCCACGAGGTGTCAGCGCCAGCGCAGCCCAGCTGCTGCTCGGGGTTCAGGGGTGCGGATGTCCCGGCACAGCCCTGGATTCAGGGGTGCGGATGTCCCGGTTCCATGCACAGCCCCGGATTCAGGGGTGCGGATGTCCCGGTTCCATGCACAGCCCCGGATTCAGGGCTGCGGATGTCCTGGTTCCATGCACAGCCCCGGATTCAGGGGTGCGGGTGTCCCGGCACAGCCCTGGATCCAGGGGTGCGGATGTCCCGGTTCCATGCACAGCCCTGGATCCAGGGGTGCGGATGTCCCGACTCCGAGCACAGCCCCGGATTCAGGGGTGGGGATGTCCTGGTTCCATGCACAGCCCTGGGTTCAGGGGTGCGGATGTCCCGGTTCCATGCACAGCCCCGGATTCAGGGGTGAGGATGTCCCGGCTACGAGCACAGCCCCGGATTCAGGGGTGTGGATGTCCCAGTTCCAGGAGGCTGGCAGGGAAGCAGCACAATGTTCTCCAGTGAGCAGAGGTTGTTGAAATGGAGAAATCCTCTGTATTTCAGTTTTTCCAGCTTCAGGACATCCTCAGGAGTTCGGTGGTGGAGAAAGTATTTCCACTATTAATCCCATTAATCCATTTCCACTATTAATTTTTGCTGAAGAACGAGTCCAAGCACATTCAGGGACACCTGCTCTGCCACGAGGTGCCTGCAGAGCCCACGGCTGTTTTTTGGGAAACCCCATCTCCAGAGCAGAGCCTGCGGTGGGTGCTGCAGAGGACTGGCCACTCAGCAGTGCGTTCCCAGCACTGTTTGCCCTTAGACAGCAGATACAAATTCACTTTAAAATAACCCTAAACGCTGTATTATCATCTTACAGCCAATGCTCGGTTCCCAGCACAAACCCTTCCTCACAGGGCTCAGAACATTTTAGAGATGTTTCTCTGATGGGGAAGGAAGTGCTGGGGGCAGATGGAATCGGCAGTGAGATACAGCCAGGCTGTGGCAGGGCAGGGTTTAGTGTCCCGCTGGCTTTTGTTGCAATCCAGGAGACGATGCCCTCTCATTCAAGTGACCTCCAGCACCGATTTTCCTGTGTCACTGCCTAAGGGAGCCTTCGGGACCTGGGCTCGGTGGCTCACCCACGTTCAGGGTGTTCAGGGGGGGTGATCGATCTCGTGGCAGGGAGGATGAGGAGGATTCCGTATACATTACCAGAAAAAGGTTTAATTGAAACATCAGAACAAAAATGACTGAGTTGGAGGAGAGTGAGATGTGACAAGAGACCGGCTGGGGTGGCTGTGGAATTTCCACAGCTGTGTCTAAGCCCCTGTGAGGCCAATTCCTGTCAAAGAGAGTAGGAGGGAGTCAACCTGTTCTGTGGGAAGAGTGGGTGTGAAACATTCCCCCTGTCCTCCCGTGCCCAGCGTTCACAGCTGAGCAGGTAAAGGACAGGGACTGACCCTCAGGGTTGGATTTTCACCCACCTCAGCCCTGACAACAGTGACATTGCTGACATGAATTCTGCTTTATCTCCACGAAAACCCGCTCACCCTGGCCTGATGGGCGAGCAGGTTTTTGCACAACTGACTGGCATTGCTTTTCCTGGTGGTGCTGTGATCTTTGGGATCAGATTATGGATTTACTGCCCTACCTGCTGCTGTCAAGGCATTTGACAAGGCTTTACCAGTCGGAGCAAGGCTCTGGGGAGGATTTGGTGTGTTCTGCTCCAGTTCAGTCTGGTTTCCTGAGCCCCTCGGCAGAGATAACTCCTTACATCTCTTATCTTGCTCTGCGTTTACCCTCAGGAAATGATGACCCTGGCAAGATTCCTTGTGGTTTTGCAAAAAGGAAAGAAAATATTTGTTCTTTCTGAGCAGCTTAAAAAGGTACAACTGGGTGTGTTTAACCACTCTCTGGAGCAGGAATGTTCTGCTAAAGCATTAACCTGCGGGAGGAGGAGCTGCTCTGATGAGGTCAGTGCAGGAGACTTGCGAGAGCTCTGCTCCATGGTGGAAATTATATTGAATTTCCTCTTTCTCACTCTTCCCTGTGAACCCCCGAGGTCTCAGCAGACCCCTGTAGGAATGGCTGGCAATTTAGGGACCGTGAAATGTAAATGAAACTTTTCTTTTCCTTCCAGCAGAACAAGGAGTGTCATTTACAGAGCCCCCCACCTCCTTCCAGCACCGCGCTCCTGCACGGCTGCTTGGATGGATTCAGACTCCAGCAATTTAGATTTTAAAAGGTGACATCACATCCACTCCTGAACATGTCTCGGGGTGTTTTTACAGACGTGATGTAACGGGTGATTGTCCCGTATCTCTTTATCACTGACTCAGGTTTGGAAGAAAAGGCCTAATTTTAACCAGCAACGTCAGTTAAGTGTTTCCATGCCATCTCTTGAACTGTTCTCTCTGAAAATAACCACCTTGGTTTCCTGACCTGTCATTTCTGTTTTCTAGAAAAGGCAGAGTCACACCGGAAGGCCACCCCCGGGTGTTGGGGACACGTCACAGCTGGGTTTTCTGTGCTGCCTGACTGGAAAGCAGGAGTCCTGTTATGCCCACGTGAACAAGGACCTGACACTCCACACCCCATCCACCCCGCTGGTGAGGCAGGTGGGAATTAGATCCCATTGGAAAACCAATATTTACTCAGCTCCCTGCTGGGCAGCTCTGCCTGGCATTGCTTGGAGTGCAAACGGGGTTTCTATGGTGGCTCCTGGCACCCGGCACAGCTTCACTCTTCCCACAGGATAAACCTTCACATTCTGGGGGGGGAGCAGCCCAGGAGGGATTGGGATTGGGATGGTGGCCGAGTCCCTGGGGCTGGTGGGCTGCAGGGTGTCTGTGAGGGGTTATTCCTCTTTTCCAGGCTGTCCCCACAGCAGCCAGCAGCAGTGGTGGGTTGTACTCCCCTGGAAGAGAGTCCCAGAATATCCTGAGCTGGAGGGAATCCATAGGGATCACTGAAATCCTACCCCTGGATTTTATACGGTCACTCTTCCCTGCTCCCCAGGTACAAGGTGAGAGCCCAGGGCAGGCCCCTGGAAGAGGAGGACACAGGGAATGTGTTTGTGCACTGCCAGCTGCCCGTTCCCCTCTGCTTTCATGGACAGGCACCTCCTGCTCGCCTGTGGCTCTGGGGGATGCCACAGGAAAGTCTGGATATTTCAGGACACCCTGAAATCAAGAAGCTGCACAGCCCACACAGGGCAGTGAGTCCTTCCCTGTGGCTCTGCTGTCGTGGGACATCCACTGGAGAATCTCCAGGAAGGTTTAATCAGTGGGAATTGGTGAGTGTCACACAAATACACGAACCAGCACTGCTCTGAAGTGCAGAGCAGCCGTGAGGAGAGGCTGCAGCTGTGCCCAGGCACAGACTTGCCTGGAGAAGGGCTCAGCTGGAGGCAGGCATGGGCTGGTGCTGGGCTCATTCCTCCCAAATCCCTCACCTTTATCCCCTGCAGCCGGAGGGCAGCGGGGTTTGAACAGGCTGGTGGATGGATATTTATTGGGGAGAGGCAGTGAGTCAGGCACATCCCCACAAATTCCCTCAGCCCCGGGTAAAACACGTGGAACTTCACCCAGGCAGCCTGGGCTGGCCCTTGAGCAGCTGTATCCAGAGCCCTCCATTCCCCAAGGCACTGCAATCCCAAAGTTGTGGCCCAGGTCTTCCCACCACCCCTGTGGGGTTCTGTGTGCAGGGATTTCTTCCTCCTGCCCACCACCAAACCAGGCACCCGGCAGGGAATCTCCTCCTGACCTTCCTTCTCCTGTTCGTAGCATCAAGATCTCTTTTCCATCCCAGGTCAGTTTTCCTCTTTGTCTCCAGTTCCCCGTCTCCTCCCAAGCCCTGTTCCTGTCACACCTGGCTGGAGCCCACCCCCCTGAGATCCATTTTGTCCTTGCTGTGTCTCAGAGAGAGGTGCCAGAGGAATCTCCCCCAAATCCACGAGTTTCCAGTTGCAGCCCCCCCATCCCAACGATCCCCATCCCAGGATTTTGGGAAGGAGGAGGGCACAGATCATTCCTCAGTGATGCTTGCAGGATCAAGCCTGGCGCCTGCGAGGCCGTGGCACACAAAGCAGGGTGTGCAGCTCCACAGAAAAGCTGGAATTCATTTAACAAGGCCAAGGAAAACCGAATGAAAGCATCCTTCCCTGCCTAATCCCCTGCATGAATCAACAGAGCTGCAGCATCCAAAGGCTCCAGGCTGGAGCCTTTTTCCCAGCAGAGAGCGGGCCACAACAGGCAGCCGGGGAAATCCAAGAGCTGCCACAAACTCTGCTCCTGAGGGAATCTCGTTCTGCAGCACAGCTCCCCACTGCCCAGCCTCCAGCACAGCTCCACACTCAGCAGCCCCGGGGCTCTGAGTCCCTCTCCTCCAAAAAAAAAAATAAGGAAGGAAGCAGAATCTGCAATTTCGGGGGAAAACAGGGCCGAGCCAACTGATTCCTGCTGGGTTTTTTCTGATGCAACAGCCCTTGGCAGGATCTTGCATCAGTCCCTGAGGATGCTGCAAGCCTGTGGTCAGAACCAGGAGGGTGTCAAAGTGCTTTTTCAGGCTGATTTCTCTGTGTGGAGGGCAGCGAAGAAATCCAGATGGTATTTGGCCCACACAGCAAGGTGCAATTCCCAGGGAGAATATTTTGCAGGATTTGTGGGTTTATCTTGTTTGCCTTGGGTACAGGAGCTTCTCTCAGATTTGGTTTAATGAATAAGACAGACAAAAACCTGTTTAACCTTTGCTCAGCAGTGATAGCACCTGATCAGAAATTCCCTGGGGTACTAGGAAAAAGGCTAATTTTGCTTCAATTTCTATTAATTTTAATTAAATGTGGAAGATAAAGAGAGAATGGTTTGATGCTTGCAGGATTTCTAGCTAGGTAATCCCAGGCTTCTGATTTTTCCTGAGAATATTAAAGGTGCATGAAGAAAACAATCATAAACAAGGGGCAAAAGGATTTTTTCCATCCCCAAATGCTCCTCCTCGAGAAAAAACTGTGACCAGCAATAGTAATTTTTGATTATTCAGAGGTTCTGACGTCCTCTGGGATGATGGTGCCTTTAAATGACTTTCTTCTGGGGTTTTTATTTTTGAAACCATTCTTCCCTCTACCTGCAGAAGGACTCGCAGAGCTTTCCCTGCAGCCCCAGGATCCTGCTCTCCCCTGGGAATGGGCTGTCCGGAGCTGATTCCTGCAGGAATTGCACAACCTGAGCTGTCATGTGAGAGCTTAAACTCTTTACATTGTGGGGAGCCGGTGCCTCTTTGAAAAGCCTATTTCAGGCAACTTGGTCCATGTGGATTATGATTTTTTTTCCCCCCTAATGCAAACCCAGTGCTGGCACGGGGATAAATCCCACTGAGCAAGGCTGTGGACAGACAGACAGCCAGACAGACAGCCAGACAGGAAGCTGCAGCCACCAGCAGGGAGCTCAGCCCAGCATTCCCAGCCCTGCAATTCCTGCAGGGAATAAATATCATTTCAAGATCCAGCCGCCTCCAAGCAGGCAGGAGAAGGTGGCACTGCCCAGTGTGTCGGACAGCTCCGGCCACCACGGCACATTCCCTCGTGTCCCTGGAGGCTTTTCCCTCGACCCAGCTCTGCCCAGCAGTGCCCAGATCCCAGCAGAGCCCTGCAGGAGCTCGGGGTGCCTGGCAGGAGCTGTGCCAGCCCTGCCCATGCGGGATGCAGGATGCTGAGCCCTGAGCATGCCCTCGGCTGCTCAGATCCCCCACGGCCACAGCACCGCTCCCCAACCTCTGCTGGGACAACCCCAAAACCTTCAGCTTCACCTTCCCCACGAAGATTCCCCAGCCTGGGGGTTTTGTAGCCACGGGCGACTGCGCTGGCACCTTTTGGCTGCAGGGAGCCGGGGCCAGCAGGGATCTCCCTCGGGTGCTCACAGGCCCCAGGTGTGTTTGGAATATTCTCCACCACACGGAGCCTGGCAGGGCTGAAATCCCAGCGTCCTGCTCCTGGCACAGGCACCACGTCCCCTCCAGACATTTGATCTGGCTTTTTGCTGAGCCGGTGCCTTTTTGCTCCCAGACCCAACATGCAGCAGCAGCTCATTGCACCACAAAGCTGCCAAATTCCTGAGGTGCCCAGACCTGATTTCTGAGCTCTGTGGAGCCCAGGGGACAAGGCTCCCGCCCTTGCAGCTCCTGCTGGTTACACAAGGCCAGGAGCTGCGTGTGGAGAGGGGGAGCCCCTGCTTTCCTTGGAGCAGAAATGACCTCACTGAAATCCAGAGCTGGGCTCCTGCAGATACTGACCAAACCAGCCAGGAGACTGGTCCAGAGTGGAGCACGCCACACTCCTGGAATATCACAACATCCTCATGGCTCAGGGCTCTGTGCCTTTGATTCCTCTCACTCATTTTTGGGATAATTCTGGGCTGCTCTGGAGGCGACAGGATTTGTCACCAGATGCTGTTACAGTCCCTGGTGGCGCTCCAAGCACCTGGCACGATGCAGAAACGTGGAGTGGGAGCTGTCCCTGCCCAGGGATGAGCTTGAACCTCCAACCCAAACCATCTGATGATTCTGCAATACAAGGAAGGCAGGCCAAGTGCATCCCCTCCCTCCGGGGTGGCTTCCTGACCTGTGTCAGGAGCGTGCTGTCACTCGAGGGGACACAGAGACAACTGATGCCAGCTCAGGCAGAAAAACGGGGAGAGCAGGGCAGGATCCTCGAGCTGGATGTGCCCGTGCTGCTGCCCTGGCTGCAGAGGGAGGCTGGGAATCACTCCCCAAAGGAGGTGTTGGAAAGCGCTCTTCACACAAAAAAAGGAATTATTTTCCCTACAAAATGTGTCACCCTGCCTGTTTCCATGTCTTGGGCACTGCCCCTCACTCCTGGCGCCTTCCCAGCTCCCTCCCAGCTCTTTGCCAGCTGCCACAGCTCCAGGTGCACACGTGGATCCTTGGATTCAGCTGCCCCACCCCCCATGGATTGCACAGGGCAACAGGGACGCTTTCTGCTCCAGCAAACCTTGACTGTTTTTGGGGACAGGGTCCTGCACAGTCACCCCAGGACAGCAGCTGAGGGTTAATTAAATCAGGAAAGAGGCCCAGCCAACAGGAATTGCCATTTCTTGCTTCCCTGGTCTCCAATTCGATGGAGGGATGCAAATGTGGATTCATCTTTCCCGTTGTGCAGCTTGGATGAAGAGCAGGGGAATTTCCAGCACTTTTTTCCCCAGCTGATTGAGACAGAGCTTTAAATGTGTTCTGGGAAGATGTGCAAGGCATTTCTCAGCTGGAGAAACTGAGGCACGCCCAGGAAGAACGGGGGTTTGCATGGATTTCCAGGTGCCCCCTGCCCACCCCACTGTTTCCTGTGCCATCCATTCCCAACGGGGAGAACTGCAGTCCAGGACAAGCAGGAAATTTGCATCAAAAGGAATTATGCAGGGGAAAAAAACCTTATAGGAATCTGTCAAAAATCCCTGTTATATTCCCAGGTCTGGAATCAAGGAGATCCTTTTGTTGAAGATCTTTAACACCCACTTTTCTAAAAATCCTATGCTGCTGAGCTCTGACACCTAAAATAGATCTCCAGCAGAATCAGCTGGAGAGACCTTTATTTCATGGCTTTTCAGGTTCAAATCAGCAACTCCTTTGAAAAATGATAAAAAACCCCTTCCAGGCAGTTCCATTGCCTCAGTATTCAGGGAACAATTCTGTTGCTGGCTGTTACTTTGCTGCAAGGAAGTTTGTCAACATCAATTCTCCTTTTCTCCAGTTTCCCTGGAGCTCGTTTTCCCTGAATTAATTTATTTCCTTCTGAGGATCCCTTTATTAGTTCCAGCCACAATTCCCTGTCAGCTCCTGGTTTTGATTTATCTGTGCACCCTCGAAGCTGTTCCCAGCCCGTGTCACACCCCACCCTTCAGTGGCTTCTTCCCAACCCAAACAGATTTAGGGCCTTTCATCCTCCACACAAATCTTCAAAGGAACAAGAGTTTTATGGCTTTTGCAGTTCCCTCCAGTCCTGGCACATCCCCACCTGCTGCTCCAAGGGCTCACCCTTCCTTGGTGGCATTCCCTGTGCTGCTCGCCGTGGCCCTCCCACACAGGAGGAGAAAAATTTGGGGAGAAAAACGTCCTGGTTTTGGTCGGAGGGTGGGAAGATGTCAGCCTTGCAGCCTGGGTGTTTTCCAGTGGGATGTGTTCCCACGCCTGCCCTCTCCCATCGCCTCCAGCCCCCGGGACAGAGCCCAGCAGCCACAAGAGCAGAGCTGGGGACGTGTCCAGACAGTGCTGGGGCCACACGTGGCTGCCATTCCAGGAATCCTTCCCAGGAAAAGCCCGTGGAGGCTCCCTCTGCCACGGTGGCACCGCTGATGGATCCATGTCCATCCTCTGGAGGAGCTTCCCACAGAAGCTGTGGCTGCCCCATCCCTGGGAGTGTTTAAGGCCAGCTTAAAGGAGCAACCCGGGATTGTTGGAGCTTTAAGGTCACTTCTGACCCAAAGCATTCCGTGATTCTGAGAGGGCACAGTGGCACCAAGGAAAGGTCAGCAGGGCGGGAGCCCGGAGCCAGAGGGCCCCGTCTGCAGCAGCCAACAACGGGGATCTTCAGGGAACGCCTGGAACAGGAGCTGGGATCCCTGCCCAGGTTTGCCCTGGACTCACGGGGTGTCCTGGGGCTCCTGCAGTCCATAACAAACTCTTTTGTCTGCGTGGCTTGAACTTCAGGGCACAGAGCAGAGCGTGGGCACCTCCCCTGCCCCGTGATCAGCCCCAGGGTGTGCAGGCACTTCCTGCCCTGGCTGGGTGTCCAGGGCCTCTCCTGCCTCCTTCCCAGAGCCCAGCCCTGCTCAGGAACATGGAGCAGCACTGCACAGATCCATGGAGATTGCACAGATCCATGGGGATTGCACAGATCCGTGGGCACTGCACAGATCCACGGGCACTGCACAGATCCAGGGGGATTGCACAGATCCA